>JABVXS010000805.1:0-22947 GCA_013365335.1 Madathamugadia hiepei | reverse complement strand
CTTACGGGGGTCATGAGTCCTTCTATCCAGGATATGGGGATTCATGGATTGGCTGATTGATATTATCAACCGATGCAAATTAAAATTTAATGTTTGAAAATTATGATCGTTTGTTGCAAAAATTTCGATGTTTTCCAATATGAGAGATAAACGGATATCAAAGATAAAGAGATGAAGTGTGGATTCCTTCGAAAGACATGTCATTCGAGTTGTTTGAATAGCTGGCTTCCTTGAAGCATCTGATATCAGCATTGATATCAGTTTATCATTGGATTTTGATGAATGAAGCAAGAAATGAAGCTAGGGAAACCTGCTTTATCAGCGATATGCTTAGATAACACTAAAAATGGGATAATTGCGCGAGTGAAGAACAAGTTGTTGTTTACGAAATATATAAATAGTCCCTTGCAAATGGACACGGAGCAGAAGTTCCTATTTAGCTAATCTTCGTCCATTTGATCCAAACCATCAAAAAGGTTGATTTTACTTTGTACGAAACTGTTTGTTTAATACTTTATTCCACTAAGGACAAGTTTATATCCACTAAAGACAAGTTATCAATCGTTTCTGTTTGTTTACTTTCACCAGCAAGAAAGCAGTAATTCTAAGTGTAATTTAGCTAATGTAATGACTAAAATGAAATTATTGGAGTTCGAACGTTTTGTGACAGTGACTTCATAGTTTTCAAAGAAAATTTAGTCGCTGATGGCGACACTGACACAATGAATAGTAATCTTTATGTTGATCATTTGCTGCTCCAAGATTGTATTTCGATTTAAATTGCTCGAAATCACGAGACAGTATTTCTGATGATTTAAGGAAAAGAATTGATGGTAGGTATGCAGAAATCGAAAAGATTAGCTCATAAAGTTAATTGTAAGGACCCACTCGTTTATATCTATGACCAGTCAAATGTTTCGGGTTAATGTGGTAACACGTATCGATCTATTGGTATAATCTCCACTCTCTAAATCCATATCCATGACATACCACATTGCAGTAATGTTGTAGTTTTTCTTACGCATTTTCTTTGTACTCACGTCTAGAATAACAGAGGGTTACTCTCAACCTTTGCATGGTGTACCACCCACTAATCATTACATTGGCACGTAACATCGACATCAACCAGCTGTCGGGTGGATTTCCCTATCCGCTCTTGCGTTTTATTATTTTGCGTTAAAGAATAGTTTCATGTATTCTTACCGTAATCACGTTTGCTTGTTGCGTTAATAGAAGGTTCAAAGCTTGAGAGCTGCCACAACAGTAGGAATAGCCAATAACAATGCCGTAAGTGTTAGTATTTCGCAGATGGCTCAATGGTACAGATGGATCATCCATCCGACCATCTTCAATTTGTAAAACTAACCACGAAATGATTTGCAAATTAGCCAATAAAGAGAGTTTGTAGTTGGTCGCAAGCGGCTTCTATAGTTACCGCTAGTGTTTTCGTTGGTATTTCAGTTGCTCTGAGCGTTATTATTTCGCCATTGCATTTCATACAGTTAAAGTTAGCAATTTTCTTGTTCCGATCTACATTGAGAACCAGGCGGAATATCCAGGATTATAATGAAATTCTGGCACCAAAGATATCAAGCTATAACCACTGCTTTCTTAATCCCTTCAACTGCCACGTATTTAAGACCATTTTTTTGAGCGAAAATCATAAAACTGTAAATTCTCCAATCCATTAGCAACGATCAACCAGGAATGTCTTGAATTATTACACTGATGGCAATCACACAACTTGTAATTGACGACAATTGAATCGTCGCCATGAATTTTCTAGCGGATAGGTCGTACTGAGTAGAAGACAAAAGCTTGAAAAGTTCAGCATTGGTTGTCTTATAATTGCAATATTCATGTTCTTTCAGTGAACTTGCAGTGATGGGGTGAAATTTCTTTTCCCGACAAATTACTTCCAAAAATCGACTTATACTTTACTGATTATATTTTAGGATTACGATACTACGTGATATTGCTCAGCATTATTTATTTTTTCATCTTTACCTCTGCCTAGAAGTTCTTCGATTTATTTGACTCTTTTCAATATTATTTTCCTCTCTTTCTGCTACAGCAATCGATCTTATTGCAAATGCAATTTGATACCACTGGCAGTTTAACTGAAAAATTCAGCTGCCGGTAACCACTTGTAGGAATTCGACGTCGACTGTATTTGTTGTGAATTGACATCTCGAAAATTTTTGCAAGTTATTGAACGCTGTGCCGTTCCGAGATATACGTGGATTATTCAACTTTTGTTGTAGGTCGAAACACGCTCGATGCATTGACTTATCTGCTGCTATACGAACCGAATTTTGTCTTCCAAATTTCATACAACATTCGATACCAAACAAATGAAAGAGCGAACTCTGAATGGTTTCGTTTGTGTACCATGAGATGATGGCGAGATTAATTGATACAATGGACAGAAAGCAAGCCTGGAAAAAACGGTGGGTAACAAGGTTTTTGCTTTTTCCAGAATATAACTGAGGCAAGTGAAGGATCTAAAAAAATTGTTTCAGGAATACTAATCATACCTGTAGTTCAGTGTAAAAACAGTATGTAATCATCTGGTTAACTGCAATCCGATAATTGTCTTCTTGAAATGAAAGTAACAGCAACTGCGGTAACACACAGATCAGAATAAGTGTTGTTATTGTGGCAACGAGTGGCATCAGCATTTTTGAGGTCGTAATATTCTCAATTAATTGAAATCTTACACTAGCGGTTTCGTCTTGAAGCTTTCGATGAAGCTAAAATACAATACCATATTGAGTAAAATATTTAGAATGCTTGTTTGATTCTTAAAAAATGTGCAAAAGCTTTATCTTCAAAGCTATTGTCATACTAGATAAATCAGGATTTTTGAAAGACTCGACGAGATTCGATCATTTTATTAAAATCTGACACTCGAAAAAGGTGTTTTAGTCCGCTGTGTACGTATTGTGTTGTTGCTGCTACTATCATAAGTTTCGATAAGCTCAGTAATAATTTCAAGAAGGTTTAAAATCTACCTGCGCAGATATTTCAGATTTAAATTTCTTCAAATTAAAAATCGCTCACTAATTTCGTATTGTTTCGTGTCCTTAGTACAATGGTAATAACGAATGAGCAACTTTGTACAACAGCAACACCGATTTCAACACTCTTCATCTCTTGCGGAGTAAATAATTCGAAAGCACAGTAGGGAAGAATCCGTCCTTCATCGTGATTTGCATAGTACAGTAAAGGTACAATCATAAGCCACTAAAATTCGCATTAAATTCACAAATGTAATCAAATCTTAACGTTAGTGAGTCCTCATTTAAGCTGTTGCTTTTCTTGAAGCGGAGCTCTGACCTTAGATGACATGTATTTCAATTACCATTTCCTTTGTTCTGCAATTATCTAACTACATTGTTGAATATAAATATGAAAGCTGCTTGATCGAAAAACGAATGAAAATCACTTCATTTGCTGAAGTGAAAAGAATATTTGTTAATTAGTGGAAAAAGAAATGTAAGTGGAATTCTCATATACTATATAAGAACCTTGCCGAAGTGTTATGATTTTGTAAAATGAAGATTAACTTACCTGTGATGAAGCCATAGATATCCCGATCCATCTGCACGCACTACGTCTGTATGTCTGATAAAAGAAAGTTGCAATAACTCTTTCAACTGAGATTGAAAATGTCGATGTTACTATCATTGCTAAACCGAGATAGTACACATTGCGCAACGCTACAAATACAACTTCATCACTCGTTCAGCTGATTCGAACCCAGTAACACAGCGATTCACTTGTCCGGGAAAATCTACTCTGACAAGCCATTCGTGCAGAAGGATGAGTTCCTTATCCCAGGTTACTAAACTTCTCTCGACAGATAATCAAGTAATTAAGGCTGAGTGTCAGATAAATTTCGAAGTATTCTTGCAAGTAAATTTGTATGGAAAGGGTGGACTAACCAACGCAGTCTGGTTTCGTAAATGACAACCAAGCACAACGCTCAAAGTTGACCTTTGATGTAATCGCTATAAGGTAGTATGATGAATTGATAAGTATTCCTGAAGAATAAGTACATGAATGCTCAAATATCCGCCTTGAATTTTTCAATGCAAAAAGATCCACTTGAAAAGGAACCAATTAATTGAATTTGAAGTTATTTTTATAAATTTCGAGTTCCTTTTCCTTCTATGTTAAGTAATTGGTGTGTCTCTTTTCTAATAAAAAATCAGGAAATTCAAGGAAGAGCGAAAGAGGTCTGAAAAATGAGCTTTCGTTCACTTACCTGTGCAGGTAATAATGATCGCGCACCATAAACACACGAGTAACAAACGCATGTTAAAATGAAGAGTTTTATTAAAGCATACAGCCAGTAGTGTGAGTAAAGTTGTAAAGATAGCCAGAATGCTGCTTATAAATTCGACGAGAAATACAGTAGGCATTCGTGAATTCTCCCCATACATTAATATTGTTGTTTCACAAATTTCTGTCAATGAGGATAAGTTGAACATCTTGCTGAAAAATTTTCTTTTAGGAGAATCGGAAAGATTTTGCCAGTCAGTTGAAATAAGTTTTGAACAGTTCAATGAGTAGAAGTGTTCACAATTACTATTTACAATTCTTTAGTGATGTTCAGAAAACGGGATTTGATGGCCAATATGGTATTTGCTTGATTGATGTGACTTCCACGTCGGAGATACGAACAAATGATATCGCTCTATTTGTCAAAGGAAATCCCAAATGACTACTGATTAACTAGTAATTAATCGTCCAAGTAATCAATTTATCCTTCTCACGACCTTCTGTTCAAGTGGAGTTCCGAATACATCCAGCTGTACATTGAGCATCAGTTGACCACATCTACGATAGATAGTACAGAAGTCTTTTTTAAGTGCGAACATAGAATAAGGTCCTTTGACTGGTTGATTTATCGTTGAATCAACAATGCTTTTTTCTTGATTCCGCGCGGAAATATTTCACATACAAATTACAATTTAATAACAAGTTAGCTGCGCATGAAAAAGTGAAAACTTCGTGCATTCGGTTTTCTTTCGTGCATCTTTCTGCAAGGATTTCATTAATGGATAAGCAAAATGTCGTCAAGTTCTATTGTTAAACGGTATTACAGTTCTGCAGTGTAAGCAGGACATTAAATGAAAAAGTTAGATAGAATTGTTATTCAATTTTGTATTTCAGTTTCATTTAATTAATTTCATTTTTGATGGATAAAAAAGTGAAAGTGAAAGAGATGGGTAGAAGAATTAGTATTCATAAGATCCATCCAATAAAAACAAGGAACGGATAGCATTGTGCGAAGAAACCTAAATTAAGGATAACAGGAAACATGAAGCAATTATTTAAAGCGTCGCCATATATTTTGCTGGTCGCTTAATAAATCACTTATTACCAATTAGAAAAAATTTGATTTTCTCTTCGTTATGTTGTAAGAATGACATCTGAAACATTCCTGGCATTCGTGTGCATCCATATTTGTCATTCACCTGTATGTATGAGGGATATACAAACAATGCATCTATCCACATGCATGCAAGTAATATATCCATACATATTACTCATACATAATTCTTCAGGCTAATGAAAATTGTGCAAAGTAATTTTGGTCATAAGTTTAATCCGTTCTGAATGAGAGGAAATGAAAAGGGTCTGAAGAATTATTTTTATTGGTGGAATGAATTGAGTTCTTGCGGAGGAGTGAAGCAGACACCATACTGGTCTGTTAGCTTATTTTTTCCGACTTTCGCATTCCATCGCTTTTCGCATTTCCAAAATCACGAACGACGAGCATGTAATGATTTCCTCGCTTCTTCACGCCTTCCAATGAAGAAAGTAAATTCATTTCCTTCTTTAATTGCAAAGACATTCTCAGGAATTTAATGCCTCAGTTAATAATTGATGCGTGCAAACTCTTCCGTTATTTAATGGAATTCGTTAGCATCCAGAATTCCTGAATAAAATGCAATGTTTCGATTCAAATTATTCCCCACCCTTCTTTGATAATTTTTCTAATTTGCTCGTTTATAGTGAAAAGCAAATGCATTGGCTTAAAATTAAGTTCACAAAGTTGGAAAAAGTTGTGGAAATTTCACCCCGAAAAACGAAGTTTAAAATTTAGCCTTCATCGAACAGCAATGAGTAATTCTTTTGAAAATGTTGAAATTTCGTTTTAAAGAGACGACTAGAAGGATGGTAAAGTGCACGTAGTAATATGCGTTTAGAACGAACGAAGATATGACACAATCTCTTCAAGTTGTGAGAAATTTAACCCAAAATATGCACCAATTTAATGCTTTGAAACGACAGGAACACAGAAAGGGTTGTGAATTAAGCTTTTTATATTAAATTACATTCCGAATGTTCCTGGAATAATCAAAGTGAATCAAAGTTCTGTTGAAGCTGAATGATCTCGCACAGCGTTTCGAAAAAAATCCTATAATTTTAAGAATTAATATTGAAGAACATTCTCGCATGCCCTGTTTCTGTTCAACAGCGACATATTCCCTATTACGTATACATATTACAGTCATATTTGTTTGCTATTAATGTCTAGTCACATTGCTACTATATTCACATTAACTTTGCCACCTGTAGCCCAATTTAAAACAATCATTTCTTGACGGTATGGAATGAATCTGCAAGAAAGATTCGCTCTTACTATTTGACGGAAATCTGAATTACTACGAAAACTTCAGGAATTCAAAGACCAAAAGTATTTCTCAATTCTTTCAGATCGTTCGTTCTTTATTTTTTTGAGGATTTAGAGAAAAAAACGAATACAAATGAATAGTTACGTGCAGTAATCGGAACCGAAAAGGTCATCGTCACGAGTTTCTTTTCGTAACACAGAAATTAAGGTCACTAGCAGTAGCTTCCTCTTTTCTGTTCACTGGATCGATCGACTGATCGATCGATTCGTCAATGTTTCGCTGACCCTCGTCCGCACTTTTACAGTTTACTGCATCATCAGTTAGTTTTTAATTAAGTGGTGGATGAAAGAAGAAATGAAACTTTATCAAGCTGTCACTTCTGATTATTTTCAAGTAAAGACATGATCTAAGTGCTCAATGCTGTGATATATATATATATATATCATTATTTCAAACTTAAGAAAATTTAATCAGTGCATTAGTGGTAATTTAAGAAGCATTTTTTAGTGAAGCAAAGAACAAGAATTCCTACATGAAAGCAAGTGGCTCGTGGAATGCTCCACTTTGTCATCAATCTTCACATAAATATAATGATGAAGGGGAATTAGAAAGAATAAAGACGAAAACAGGTGGACATACTTCCGTAATTTCTGCATCTTCAATGAATTACGCATGGCTGCTGTGGTTCGGACCTGTTTGAAGGAGCAATCCAGGTTACTGCAGTGTTCCGTGCTGACCGCTTCTTGAACTTTCTATGCAAACGGAATTACAAATATTAAAATTTCCAAGCTGTTCGCTTTTGCTGAACACTCAAATGGTATTAAGTAAGTGAAAAATTTATTGGAAGCAAACCACTGGGATAAAAAACCATTCAAAAGATCAGTCACCTGCAAAATTGATACGAAGTTAAACAATTTTTTAGTTCTTGAGGTTTGGAAGTGATGGCTAATCGGCTGGTTGCAGTTATGCATTGCCCTGAAGCCACTAGATTTGCATCTTTTTCATTTGTAACTAAATATTTGAAGTTTTCAAATTGCTCAACTTCTTCATGTCTCCACGAATTACTACTGTCCTTTCACATCCCTGCTTCCTTACTCGGGAGAATCGAAGCCAAGGTAAACTAATAGTTAAATATTCGAAGTTATTATCAACATGTTAAACGTCTATCATGAGTTTAATCTGCATTTTATACAGAACCATTGATTCATTTAATTTCTCTTGGAACAGCAAAGATTTAGACTGAACAACAAAAGTCTGCATTTCCGGTATTATCTTTTCACGTCCGTTGAACGTTATGTATCAGTTCTGATGCCAATCAGCATTGCACATTGTGCTTCACAAACAAGTTGCGCCATAGCAAATATGAGCTGTTCTAGGGTATATTCATCATTTTCATAAAATCAATTCAGTCGAGAAATAACGCGACAGTTTAGGAACTAAAAATTAAGTGATTAACGAAGCAGTTTTTGCTAACCACCAAAACATTAACGATGTTCCTTTAAAAACAAATATCGATTTTTATTGATAAAAGGTCATTCCTTTTCTTGCCATGTCTGTAGTCGAACTTCTGCGATGCATTTTTTGTGTTTAGATAGCAAATTTATCAAATGTCCTTGGCATCGGCCAATGTTATCCATTTTTTACGCGTAACCTTGAATTACCGCATAACGACTCAATTATTTCTTACGTCCTTCTTTTGTAGGTGCCAAATTTTATTTAAAGTATTTTTTAAAAAGTGAAAAATTTTTGAAAATTACCGAATTGATGAGATATTCTGACATACCAACATCTCCGTATAATTTCTTCAAAATTAAATTTTCGTATTGGAAAAAAAATTTTCACGAAGCATGACTTCCCAAGTGGCGCAAAAAACCACATAATTTTTTTCGGGACCTTTAACTCCACATGGGAACATTCCAGAACATCAATAAGGGTTGCGTAGTTCTGTGAAGCATTCTCTCATCTCATTTCTATTGAAAGTTAATAAAGTATGGAACAACCTTGATGAATTCTGATCCTTTAGAATCATTTACCATGATTTTCTGTACAAAAATGTCGAAGAAAAGTCGGATGATCTGTGGAAATATTAACAAAATATAATTGAATCTGACTGACAAGACAGATTCAATTTTCAGGAAATAATCGAAATTACATTTGATTCAAAAAAAAAGGAAATAGAAATGAATGAGTAATAACAAATAATAATTAGCTGACTAGTCTGACAGGTTTCATTCCATTGCATTTCATTGTAAAAATTATTGATTTTTGCGTATTACTCCATTTCCCATGCGGCAGAAAAACTTCACATTTTTCAAAAACAATACGAAGGACTGTTCTACTTCGTAGCGGAATTCACAAACTTCGTGTCTTATCGACATTCTGGTTACTCGTTCCATAAGTTTGTCCATCTTTCAACAACTTTCATTCTTTGAAATCCAGAAATGGCGATTCATTATCTAAATTCTTCTTCCATTTTTTTCTTGATATTAATTTAAAATTTTTTGATTATAAATATACAATTCACCTTTTCTGGATGATTCTGTCAAAAGCCAATTATTGTGCCAAGTATTACTAAGTGGTCAATCACTTTTTTTGCAGTTAGCATAAGTTTTCGGGCTTAATCGATAACTAGTTGCAAAGTTTTTAGGGCTTAACACAAGTATTACTTGAGCAGGAAGGAAACTCGGATAAGTTTCAATTTTCCTAAATAGTTTCCATCTCAACTTTGACTGTTTTCAAATCCTCTGTTTTTCTTTCTCCATCAATTTCATCCGACAGAATCGGAATAATTCAGCAAAGATTCCGGAAATTGTGTCCTTCGCTTTCACCATGCTACCATTTCAACTGCCACCCTTTCTTTTACGAAAATTTTTTTACAAACATGTGTTGAAATTTTCTTTTTTCTTTTTGTTTTTTTTCCTGCGACTGTTCAATATTCGATTTAAAACATTTAAATTACTATCACAGTTCATAGGTTTTTAGTGACCAAAAAGCGTGATTGCAATTTTTTTGCTAAATTACAATTGAATTTTAGAAGGTCATCGAAACAGTAATGTTCATTTTTGTTTTCGCTAACTTTCATTCCTGTTGTCTCTGCTGATTGACTTATTGCAAGAAATTCTTCGGGTCCCACCTGGCTTAGAATAATCAAATGAACCAATGCAAACAAGAGAAAGAAAAACAATAATTGCAGCTGAATTTTTCTTCTCTCCAATAAAAAGACGATCAAGCAATATCGAACTGATCTTTTCCTTGTGAACAAATTCAAGGTTCGGTTACTTCTGCTTCTTGCACAATCCATAAATACTTCCTTTTCGAAAGGCTCTTTGGCCTTGTTCAGTCCATCTGAATCTTATTCTTCATTTCAATGCCCTCATGTTTCGGTAAAAATTGCTGACAAATGAAAATATGACGGACGAAGACGACTTACCTCCTTATTCGGATGAGTTGTAAGAGCAACACAAATAGTGAAGTACGAGACAGGCGGCTTCCTTCAGCAAACATTTGCAGTGTTCCTATCCGTCAGGTTCGTTCCTCCTTGCAGTGTACTCCTTTGACAGAACTTCGGAACAATAGTTTACTCAAAATATTTCATTGAATTACTGTTTCAGTGAATTTTCACCGAGAAATTTCTTTTCTGAAATTTCAATTTATTCCCATATATTTTCAATACTTTAATAATTTGTTTTTTATTGACTGAACATGAATCATTGGGCTTTTGGAAACAAATCAAGGAAATGATCATACAATGCTTATTCTCAATCAAACTTGATTATCAATTATTTTAATTGCACTGCAAACTAATTAGCAGAATAATGGCATAATTCTGAATTGCTACTGTCATTCAGGAATTTGAGCTATTGCCAGTAAACCATTTGCTAAGAAATAAATTCTCTGTAAATTTGAGAGAAGACAAAGTTATAGTTCCAGTTATGGCACAGTTATTCCATTATAAAATGTCTGAAATTCTCCCATTCTTATGCTTCAGTGCATGTGGTACCAACCTCAACAACTTTGAACAGTTCTTATGCCTGAGCCGATTATGCTGGCAGTTACCATTAGTAAAAATTGATTTGAAAATTTAGTTTGTTACGATCAATGAGGTTCTCGAAACAGGAACATGAAGCTGAAAAATAGACCGATTAGTTTTTTTTTTTCCAGTGATGAGAAACTGATTTAAACTAAAAAATTAGCCGGAAGAATTAATGACCGCCAATTGTTAACATGTACAAAGTGATCTTGGTATGGTTGAGGTTGGAAAAACATTTTATGCTGATAAGTGACCCATCAACTTCATCATATTTCCGACGTTTCTGTCTGACCTTTTTGCAAACCATTCATCTTTTAACTTTTCGTTCGACAAAATTAAATTCAGTAAAATAATAATTTCCGCAGTAAAGCTATCAATAGCTATACCAAACTACAACTGTTTTCCTTTTCATTTCTCATATTCATTAATTGATGCTGGTAGTAGTAGTATTTTGTAATGTTAAATATTAGTAATTGTAATTGAAAAGTATTCAAAAGAAGTCGAAATATTGTTTCAGAGCCCTTGATTGCTTTCTCTCTCATTTACTGCTTAAATGCTGTGTGCCAGTACATTAATCATCCGAATTCTCCGATTATGCTCACTGTACGGCTCCTTTTTCTGTTCACTGAATTGGTTCCTAATTGACCAAATTAAACGACTCATTGTTGTGAAGGAAATGTCTAGATGAATCACCTTGAATTCTGGTGAGATGTCCACTGATTTTATCCAAGTCATCGAGAACAATGGTTACTTTTGTTAAGATTTCGTACCGATTGATCACTTGAATATTTTCGCTCTTCAAAAAGCTTGTTGTCCTTTATTTATTTGCAACAAAAGGACATCATAACTGTTTAATAAGTTGTTGTTTATCACTGTTTTTGTTTTGCTCTTGTCATTATAATCACTGTCATCATTGATATTTTCCTCACTCTATCAACCCTTCTCTCTCGTTTTTCACCATAACTCCTCTTGTAGTCATCATTGATTTGTCCCGAATCGCTCTTTCCGTCCTCTTTTTTCGAGAATCCGTAATTTCTATTGTTATAATAATTGTTTTTCCGTTGTTATCTCGCTCTATTTATCTGAGAGTTCACCTAGTTCCCTATTTCCACCGCCACCACCACCACTCCTTCCCTCGCTCCGGAGTATCCAAAGCAAGTACTGAAGTCATTTCCGCCCCTTTGGAAAGGTAATTCTCACTATCCTGATTTTACAAGTTGTATCCGTCAACATTCCTGCACGCTCACTTTCTATGTTAGAAGGAATGTCACATGAAATATGCTTCAAAGTTAAAAGGAACAACAGCGTTTCTTTTAAATCTCTTCCACATGGAAGTTCATTTAGTATTCTCTTGAGTTTCGTGTTTCACCTAATTTATAAGTGGTCGTCTAGTGTGTCCCTTACATTTGGACTTGCATATCTCAGCTGTCTCCCCCAAATATCCTTTTATTTTTAATAGTTTGACCAGCTAATTATGATTTATTTAACTTTATGATTTGAATTAGTAATTTGAGCCTATCCTTAGCGGTTTTTCTTGCATTCTCCGTGTTTCCTTCTTCATCAGTTTATTAGTAAATGCCAATGCATTAAGAATCAATCTGCGACCATCCATTGCAGCCGATCTCATTCATCAGAAGTTCACGAATGAATGAATTATGAGTTCATGACAGAATGAAAAACTATCAATTGGTTGAAAAAAAGACATGTGTGCGGGAAAATTTTACTTTTTAATGATAGTTGGAACAGATTTTAAGTTCCACATGCAATTATAAATTATCTCTTGAACTTCCATCATCCCACTCAAAAACATGGCAATAAAAGAAATTGTACTCTGACCTTGAAAAGCGAATCACCTAGAAAGGTCATCTGCTTCTTTCCGTCTATTTTTAACTTCCAGCTTTCTCCGTTTTTGTCAACTGTTTATTGCGAATTTCATATGAATATTATTTGTTTGCTCAGTTATCTTTGTTGCGATAACTGATAAGGATTTTCAATTGATAATGTGCAGCCCTTCAGTTGATAATCAGAGTATTAGAAATGTCCCAACCTGCTTACTGGTTTCAGCACTTATAAAACCACGTTGCAAATCTTAAATTTTTTCAAACATTCGAAGTTAATTTAAAAGCTTTTTTTGGCCAATAATGCAAAATTTTACTTTTTAATGATAGTTGGATTATATTATATGGGATTGATCCTGTGATATTCTTTTTTTTTTTAGAAAGTATGAATCTATTGAGTTTCAGTTCAATTTGTTTAAGGAAAAGTGCTTAGCGTTGAAAAACTTATGCAACAATTGGTACTTAAATCTCAAGATAGTTGAAATCTCGAGTGAAAATTAGCTCATTAGTCATCGATTATCGACGGTTTTAATTGTGGCTGATTTTTGTTTTTAGTCCTTAACACAGCAAGCATGAGAAGTAAAAGTATTTTCGGATCAATTCAAAATGCTAATTCGACTTTCCCTCCTCTAATTAATTTGCATCATTCAATTTCTGGTAAAAACGGGAATTAATGATTTCGGATTAAATGACTTTTGTAGGAAACTTATCAAAAAATCTTTTCAAAGGGTAAACTTTTTAAAAAAATTTCATGCATTACAGAGCATTATAATTCCTTGGTTAGTCAGAGAAGCAGATGACACTGCGTGATTCCTTGTGTAACATGGAACCGGTTCAAATCCCAAGACCACAAATTTCTGGGTTGCAGTTTATTCGGACTAGAGGTCGACTCGGATTCTATGCCGTTGGTTCATTTTCATTTTTTCTTTAATACCATCTTTTCATCCTCTTCTGCAGTATCGAATTGCGATTATACATCAACCCAGCGCATTATTTATTTAATTTTTAATAAGCCGTAAACATTCAAAGCAAAACAACAATTCCTTTCAAATCTCGCAGACAATTTGCCGTGATGGCGGAAGATTTGGCGTAGGAATGAAGCCGATCGGTCCACGGAGACCAGTTCTTTCGAATGACTTGTTTGTGGATGGTGGAAATATGAATATGGCTAAGTTATCAGATTCCACCGCAGATGAGGTTTACACTGGTCAGAATGTAAAATTCTCATCAGATCAAGTAATTTTTCCTTTTTTTTTTATCACTAAGCTCAAGGTTCAAAGAATAATATTTGACAAAATAAAACTAATAAGTAATTAATTAATAGTGGACTGTTAAACTTCTTCATTCATATTGACGCATTTCTATTCAACTATGATGAATTTAACTTTTCATTAATTGAAATGTGCACATTTCCAACGATCCAAATGGGCTGATACTGCTCTTACAGGACTCGCAGTCAGTAAAGGTATCGGATTCGACGACAAAAACTCCCAAGTCAACATTTCCAGTACCGGATAATTCTGGAACCAATCTCAACATGTGAATAGGCAATTATGCACCTTCTATTTTCCACGATCGGTAAATCCTCCGAGACCGGTTGAACAAACTGTTTTTGATGTACAAGTATTTCTTTTTTAATTCATTCATGTGACAATGCGGTGGAGGAGAATTTAAAAAAAAGAAATGTTTATTGAAATTCAAGTCCTTCGCATCAATTTCGAACAAACAATACTTGCAAAAAGCACAAAGAATCAAAATATAAAATCGACCTTTGTCAATTTAATTAAAATTCGAAATAATATTGCTATTATTTTGCCACTATTTCCAGTAATTCGATATTGCAGCTATTTCATTTCTTTCTTTTTTTTCCAAATTTTGTAAAAAAGTTTAATTTTTGCATAGAAAAACTCACTTTTCCGTCAATTTTTTCTATGTTAAAATTTGGTCTCGAACTATATGTGATTTATTTTAAAATAAGGGTTCAATGATCCGATAAAATAATAATCGATAATTAGCCGAGGAAAGGTATCTGTCAGTCTAGAAGTAATACGTAACTTTGTATTATTCATTACAAATTATAATGTTAATTTTAATCACGTTCAAATGTTTGTGCTATTGCGAGCAATATTTTTACTTTGCGACAACAAGTAAAATCAAAATAGTTGAAATTTTGATTTGTTGTTTTTTGTACCTATATTCACGATCGGAAAGGACAGTTTTCACATCGAAGCTGTTGATTAAGCAGTCGTTTTTGTCTACAAATCGTGGGTCAAATATTAGTTTGCTTGTTTTCTGACCTTTCCTTGGCCTTTAAGCGGACGTTTATCGTATGGAAAAATAGTAAGTGAAAGGACGTGTACAAGTGCTATTGTATATCGCTGTAAGATGGCTGGAAGATGAGTGCTTGAAAAGGTACGTTGTATCAATGAAGGACAGGAAGAATTATATATCGATAAAAGAAAGCCTGAATGATAATCGATTTACATTCATATGCAAATTCCACGCAGCGCTATAAATAGTTTTTTAATATTCATTTGTTATTTCTTAGTCATGAAAAATCAATGGTACGTTGTTTTAACTTATCGAAGAATTGAAATAGTGGCAGCAGAAGAGAAACTGTCATCAGATGGAAGCAATCATATCACTGGATACGGTGATTCAATTGTTTTCCACTTTGGGCCTAACCTTTACTATCTCATCCTTTCACCGCATTCCCTTTTTGCCAGAAACCTTTTCAAACATTTGTCGGAAACAATCCACACTTTAAGAATATTGCTAGCAAAATTAGTTGTCATATGCCAACGTGACACTTCATAAATCGATCAATGAAACTTGAATAGCAGAAAAGGGTAAGTTGGAAAATGAAAAAATTCTGTGTTGCAGCGTGAGCAAGAAAAATCCGTTAGCAATACGGCTACCTCCTGGAACAATCATTGAGGGTCGCTTTTTGTTCGAAACGTTATATATGGGTCGTTATAGTACCATATTTAAAGTGGAAGATAAACTTGATAATCGTCAAAAATTTTGCATAAAGGTTTTGCTAAAAATATACTTCATTTCTTTTTATAAACCCAAATTTGAACCATTGCAAGCCAAATGTTCTAAAGATTCATCAAACCAGAGAATTAAACGGAAATTGAATTTGAATTAACTATGTCCAATTATTTTTCAACTTACCTTTTGTAGTTTGTTTAAAATATTTAAAAAATTGAGACATTGTATGATTTCATTGCTCTCGAAGCATGAGAAAAATATTTGTAAAAATCTCAAGTTATGGTCGTTGAAATTACTCTTCGCTAGGTGGAATACGATAGAGGAGCAAACATTAATTACTTACATCAAGAAATAGCTGTGCTGCAGAAATTAGAGACACGTGGACATATGGCTAGGCTCTATTACTTCGAACGTTGTGAACCAGTAAGATTCGAGTAGCATCGAAAAGTATAAGTCAATCAAAAATTCGCTTCTAAATTCGATAAACGCCAACTTTGTTGATGAATGAAGACAAACAAACATTCAATTGAAAATATATTTGAATAGCACTAAATAACACTGTCAGACTTCCATCGAAGTTTTATGTGGAGCGAGACAGGTTGTTGAATTAATTTGGCAAACTGGCAGAAGTCAAATTTTGAAATTATTTTATACATAAAAGTGCATCATTCAGTTCTCATTTATGCTGACAACACTGTTCGGTAAAAGTATTTGGACTTTGAGACAGAATTTACCAACTAAATTGATATCAGCGGGATGTGTGGCTCGCATCGCTGTACATACGTTGTATCAGATTAAGCAAATACATGAAGTCGGCTATGTTCTGCGAAATTTAAAAATAGGTTTGTTGCAGTTGATGAGGTAGTAGTGTAATGTTGGTACTAGCAACAGTCATTTCATTTAATCTGAATTATAAAAACTTATAACAACAAATGAATCAGATTGATAGTGGCATGATTCATCGCTAATTTGAGGAAAAAATTAATTAATGAAAATTTCACCAAAAATCCAGGTGATGATCATTCCAGAATGATTATTTTAGGTGATATGTTAGTTGGATTAAACGGTAAAGCAATGAAAATGATATTTGTGGTTGGTTTTGGAATGTATCGAACATACATTCGACGAAATGTGGACGGATCGGTAGTGATTCGACCTCAGAGAGAGAGAGTTTTCATCCGCGGCGTTCTAAGGTGCTGACGAGTTACCAGTAATTTAGACTGGACTAGGCCATTTCCTACTATCCTCCTGTATGCTGGCACCTTCACAGATGGATGATTGTGCACTGGGATATTGAGCTAAATTCATTTTTGAATTTGATTTGAAATACTGAATTCGTCCAATGATTGTGTGATAAGCTGTTGGCTAAGATTTGAATTTTTCGTTGACTGCAATTCATAATTTTCTGTAAAATTTAAAACATTAGAACTACTTAATGCTTAATTGAAATAGATATTGTTCACTACGAGTTCACAAACGACAGGATGTCTGTAGAGCGGATGATCTCTGGTCGCTTGTTTATATTCTCGTAGATTTAACTGTTGGACTTCCATGGCGTGGCGTTAAAGCAAGTCATCATTGATTTCATGGAATTAATTAAATGATCATTGCGATTACTGTTTGCACGAATTAATTTGTTACAAATTGAGAAGAAGTCAGTTTATATTGTTCACTACGAGTCCACAAACGACAGGACGTCTCGATTGTTTTAACGAATAAATATCATGGAGAATCGTTGATTGCAGTCTGAAAAACAAGTAGCGGAGCAGAAGGAAAGGATTAGCGATGAGAAATTGTTGAAGGATTGTCCGGAAGAATGGCGCAAAATAATGGAACATGTTCGACTGTTGGATTATGAATCGCGTCCCAACTACAAATTGATTTATGATCGCTTGCAAGAAACAATGGTTCGATTTCAGGTTTCATATTCAGATCCATGGGATTGGGATCTTATGGTATGTCTTCAATCAGCAAAAATACTTCAGCATTTCTTTGTTTGCAGCTGCTGGAATTCCCACTTTCTCCTGTCATTCCTGTCGATTCGGCTCTTTTCATCTTTCAGGCAGTTATTAGTTGTGCTATAATATCCTACATGACGACACATGTTATGAATACTTCTTGAATTACAGAAAATATTAAACTTCTCTATTTGAATCTTTTATTTTCGAAGCCCACGATTTCAGGATAATAATGTAATAATTGAATTGAATTCAAAACAGGGAATTCCATCATCCTGTTCTAAGCTAGAACGGATCGGCGAATCCGAATCCGAGAAAACGTCAGTGTCTAGTGATGCACAAAGTGAATGGAAGACAAAGACGGATCGGAATGAAAATCTCACGGTAGAAATTTCAAAAATATTGTTTTCATCGGAAATATTAGAGTTTTGAATTTTTCTAGGATTTAACCAAGGCTGAATGCAAAACTGAGACTGGCGGAAGCCGAAAAAATCCGTTTAAAGAAATTGTTAGCGCTCTTCAGAGCTATATTTCAGTGGTTCCAATAATGTCAACCGGTCAGCACTCTCCAACTCTGCCCGTAATGTTTACCTCACTATTGTCAGTGCTCTTTCTTTCCAGTAATAAAGTTCCGTCAAGCATGTTGGAGTCGGAATAAAGTAAAATAAACAAGAAGGATTCGTATTTTCATCCAAACCTCACGGAAATATATCTCTTTACAGCTTATCAAGCAAGAACGTTCGTGTACAATGGAATACGACCCGTCATTTCCGACAACAAATCCGGAGGAATTTGAAAAAAACGATATTGGAATTTAATAATTTGAAATCTTTCTCATTGAAAAATCGGATAAAATGCAATAAAGACAATAAGGTTACCAATGCGTTGCCATTCACTATGAAATCTAACCGAAACGTCCTGCACAAGAGAAGGTGGATGAGATTCCGGAAGATGCACAATTACTGATAGATGTATGCTCGTGGAAAATTTCTTAATCGATTGCAGAAAGTTGAACAAGCATGGGCGGACTGAAAAATATCCGGAAATTCTGAAATCTTTGACCTGAAATTTAAACGAGTAGCTCAGACAATGTTAGGGAAAGATAACGAGAATCTCGAAAGTAAGTTAATTTAAGTGAATTGTTGCTTATAAGTTCTGATAATTATGTTCATGTAAATGTCAAGGAATTTTTCAAAATGAATTTGGACTGCTGGATTGAAGTTAATGTTTTTCCAAGAAGAACTTCGAATCTAAGAGATTCTCTCAATCATTCCATGAAGATAACTTTTATGTTAGGGAACTGTTCTCATATGTAAATTTTCTTCACTATAAAAGTAAAGCAAGTTTAGACGATCGAATTATTGTTTACAATTGAGAAATATACGTGTGGTTCTCTACCATTTGCCAGTATTGTTCCAGTAAGCTAGAGAAAACGGAACTTTGTACAATGGCTGCAATAACGAGCGTTGAAGCAACAGCCGAAAGCGAACATTCATCATCAACCGATTTTAAAATCGGTCGGAGGTCAGCCAGAAAGTTAATTAGATAAATTATATGGTCGGTGGTCGTATTATTGATTGAAACTTTTCCGTTCACGTTCAGGTTGCATTCTTCATCAGAAACGGAATCATTTGATGAGAATTGACGCACGCAAAAGTCTCCTTCACTCACCTGAAGTCTTAGTTCACACTGTCAAAAAAAAAAACAGAAGAAGCTAACAAAATTAAGAAAGAAAACTAATATTAAAGTGATTAATTAAGAAAAGAAATTCAGATTTGGTAAATGGCGGATAAAGAATAAATTAGATGAAGGAGGTTTCGGACAAGTGTACCGTGTGGAACATATTCAAGAACGTGGCCGGTACGCTGCGTTAAAAGCTGAACCAAATGATATTGAAGGAGGATCGGCGATTAAGCTCGAAGTTGTCACGTTTCATGGACTTTTTCAAAATTAGCAATCGATTGAAAATATTTACATTTTATGCAAAACACCGTAGAGCAACATTTAAAAGAATTCACGCTAATAGAGAGATTCTACGTAACAAATAACAAGTTACTATTTTTAGTTATGAAATTCAATTCATAAAATTGTGATTTTGAATCAGTTTGTGAAACCTTAGTAAATATTCAGATCATGATAATAAACTTTCTGAATCGTGACGGAGTGAAGCCACATGTGGTGAAATTGTACCACGCAGCAAAACATAAAAAGTTTTCGTATATGATTGTTACGTTACTAGGTGCGAATCTCCGAACACTTAAAGTAATTTTTTTGTCTTCATTTTCTTTACAAACAGTTAGTTAAAAAAAATCACTTATATTTCAATTTCCGTGCAATTTATTAATTCGAATTAGAAAGTGAAATTAGAAGAAATGAATAAATTATAGTACTTTTTTCAAGTAGCAGAATATGACACAACTGGTTGTTCTTTTTATCAATTGCAGTATTCACAGCAAATGTAGAAAGGAAGTTAACAATTTCTAAATTTTTTCATTATTTTTCCAAACGAGGACAATGAAATAATATAACAAAACTTCGGAATATTTGAATTTCTTCTATTTCTAAAATTATTAATTCCTCAAACGTTTCCTTTAATGGAAGAACCATTCTTCCCCATTTATTCTTCCCATTCATTAAGTTGGGCTTTGAAATTCAAAGCATTACTGAAATGCTGTCAATAATTAATAGAGCGAAAAAAAGTCTGGAATGATGGATATTAAACTAAGGTGAGTTGTCCAGATGAATATCTGTCGGTGAAAACTTGGTGCAGAATAGGTATTCAATGTCTGTATAGCATCAAGCTGTTACATGACGTCGGTTTTGTCCATCGCGACATTAAACCAGCTAATTTCGTGATGGGACATGAAAGTGACGTGGAACACGCACGGTGTGTTCACATTTTGGACTTCGGATTAGCCCGGTGATTTCCTTTTCATTGCACAAAAATTTTTTTTTCAGTTTCTAAATTATAGTGAAATTTGGTTCGTATTAAGGAACAAAAAGATAATCGAAAAATCATTTCGACTATTAGAAAAAGCATTGATAGATGGAATATTTGAAGATTTACGCACTTGCTGTGGATGTGAATTACGATGATTTTTTTGGTTGTAATTTTTTAAGCAAAATAGTTTGAATGCATAATAATGGTAAGGAAAAAGTAGAAAACTTTCGATAGATTGATGAGGAAATTTTCAGCAACTATGCTTTTGAAAAACCTAGAGGCAATTGGATAGCACGGCGAGCTCGAGGTACAGCAGAATTTCGTGGCACAATGCGTTATTGCTCTCCATCAGTCCATGAAAAGAAAGAACAGGTTAACAGTTGGAGAGAAAATTTGCTACTGAAATTTTCAACCAATCGATAAGTTCCATGCGTGAACACTGCGCTAGGATATTTGATCATTTACCTTTCATTAACAAATCCTATTCCGCTACTTTCCATTTTTCTGTTGTTGAAATCGCAAATAAACAAGTTAATGGCAAAGTTCACCAATCTCATTTCATCACAGAATGGGACACTCATAATGAATTTAACCAAATTTAGACAGTAAGGTGACGAACCTGAAAAGGCGTCATTGCAGGGACGGAAGGATGATATTTGGTCTCTAATGTATTTGTTGATTGAAATGCATTGTGGCCTGCCATGGCAACATGAAAGAAATAAGGAACAGTTGGAAGTAAAAAAAATGAATATAAGTGACAAGGGTTTGTTGCGCCATTTTCCAGGTGAAACTTCAAAAGCAGAAAAATTAGAACAATCTGAATGATTTTCTTGGGAACATTAATGAGCACTAAAGATTGCTGAAGAAATTCTTTGGAAATTTCAACCAATCTCAACGACTAATGCTAATGAAGTTTAGGAATGCTTACTTACTGTGGATATTTTGACAAGTTAAATCAAATCAAATTAACTTTTCAAATGATATTAATAGTTGAAGGCTTCTAGCACTCGAATAACGAATGAAATTAATAATCATTGCAATCAATTGATGTGTACATACTTGACTGCTTTAAATATTTTTTTGTAGAAGAGCTGCATCCAGTAGTGTCACATTTGCGGATGTTAAACTGCTACAATCGCCCCGATTACGCGATGATTCATAAATGCTTTCTTAAATTAATGAAACGGATTAACGTAAGCTATGATGATCGATATGATTGGGAATCTGATTTACAAGTTCAATATGCGGTCTGCTTCTAATTTTCATGCCTGCAATTTTTCGAACGAAAGACAAGAAAACCTTAAAGAAAAGAATAAGGAACTAATAGCAATTAAAAAGTGACCAAATTCTGATATGTTCGTGTAGAAAAATAATCTCTCAGCTAATTTTATAAACATTAGCAATAGTTTAAAAAATGAAAGTTTTCCAAAATCAAGTTGCAGACATTTTCAGTTGAAGCACCGGAAAAAACGCCCGGATTATGAGCATGCTGAGAAATTCTTCGCATCCGACCCTATTAAAATTAATGGGCCACCACCTCCCGGAATAAGCCTGCGTCGACGTACTGTTAATGATTTCAACTTTCTCCAATATTTACATTTTCCTCCTAAACTTCATTTCATAACCTCGATGTCTTCAATTGTTTACTGCTACTTTTACCTTCTACATCGCAACAACAGAAGGTATTCACTGGACCATTTTTCTTGTTTCAAGTGAATTATACTTACAGGTCAAACAGCAGAAGATATAGAAGAAATGATAGCCATGGATCCATCCATTCTAAAAGCAAAACTTCAACATAGTCAATCGAAAAAGACGACAAATCGATGAAGATTGTGATGATGGCCATGTTTTGTTGAAATTCACTCATTCATAAAGAGAATAAAAATATTTTTTTTTAATTATTTTGAAATACTTTTTGATAAACCATAAATTAACAAATAAGCTAATATTGTTGCTTCATGGCGGAAATGATTGTGTTTTTTGCTTGAAATTCTTTTGCTTTCAACCGCTTTAGCAATCAATAGTTGCTTCATGTTTCAGTGGGAATCAATTAGTGATTCCTCTGTGAAAGAAAATTGAAAAAATAACAAAATAAACGTTGACTGCAACAGTGTAATGTGCTTTATCTGAGAGGCATCAAAGCAGCTTTGTGATCAGCGCCGAAACATGCTTTCTATTGGGCACCACAATAACTCATGTCGTTATGCAACAAAAATATAAGAATCCCAATTTGCACAAAAGTCAGTGTTTAATTGCTAACCAGTTTATAACTTTTAATGGAATTCTCGAGCAGGGATGTGTTACTCTGATTGGGATTGATCACTTTTCCGTATAACCTTTTCCTTAACTTTAGTCAGTTGTTTTTAGCCTAAATAGATTAAGCAGTTAGCTATAGATATATATATATATTATTTATATATATATATATAAATGGATACATTTATATATATATATATAAATGGATACATTTATTTATATGGATAATATATAAATGGATACATTTATTTATATGTGTTGTAACTCTCAAACTTGG
>JABVXS010000804.1:0-22969 GCA_013365335.1 Madathamugadia hiepei | reverse complement strand
TGGCAAACTACTTCTGTACCTGCCATTCCTTTCTTCCGCGCAGTAGTGATTGAACAACACCCTCTGCCGACGCTGTTATCGTTAATTAAATCCAACGATAATAAGAGGTCAATGAAGGTCAAAGAAATCAACAACAGAGCTCTGTTGTTGAGAACCGACCGCTCACGAACCCAACAAAATGAATATTGTTTTTTTTTTAACAGCACGACAATTTCATTGACACTTACACACAAAGAGCGAATACAACATTTTACCAATATCATCATCATTCCATAGATTAGCGCGTCTTTCATTCAAATTTCATCAAAAAATAAATTTTATTTTTATTTTTTCTGCAGAGGAAACATTATTAATTTTTGCAAATTTAAATTTCTTTCTTGTAAAAAATGAAAATCATCAGATAAAAGCAAAAATAAATAAATAAAAAAAATGAATAAACAAAATGAAAAAAAAAAAAAAAAAAGATATACTATTCTACCGTATTCGTTATAAACATACAGTGTGTACAGTGAATTTTGAATTTTAACAGCCAATTTAAATCTTTAAATTCATGATTTCATAGCACTTTACAGAATTCATTAAAATTTACTATACAGTATCGTACATTTCACAGCATCCTTTAAAGTTTATGTTAGCACCATAAAAGTTAATGCAAATTTCTTCAAATCATTTTTACATTTTAAATTAATTAAATTTTCTCAAATAATTTCCAGGCATCTTAAAAAGTTAATTGAAATTTTTTTTGTAAGTTATCTAAAATGAATCAGAATTTTCCTAAACTTCCGTAATTTCCTTAAGCATATCTCATCCTAATATCTAGAAACTTTCTTTCTCTCATGGCTAGTGAAGAAGCGATACTAAAACAATCAATTATTTTTAATTAAAAACTTTCCTCCTAATTTTTTGCCTACATCGAACTACGCAACACGGTGATAACCATACGCACCCTGCTAATATGTGGTAATTAGGGAAAATCATGTAAATTATTTACCTTCCACCCGCATTTTAAAATAAAACTCTTGGACAATTTCAGTTTTCTCTCAATTTATGAGGAAATTAAAAAAATTTTTTGAAAATTTGTCTATATTGTTGTAATTAATTAGTTTTACAAACATCATCAATCAATTCATCCTTTCTCAATCTCGCAAGAGCTTAATTAGAAAATATGGAATGCATTGTTTAGGAAAAATGTTTAATTTCTAATTAGTAGTGAAATTTCTTTAAACAAGGTAATTCATTTGTTAGTATTCCTATTTATATCGATAATACCACCAAGACTCTTCTAACCAAAGTCAAACTTTGATATCGATGATGAATCAATATGACTCATTATTAATCTATATGTTTATATTCCCGCGCAGGATATTCCTTTTGAATGTTTGTTAAGTTACAGTTATCCTTTTTATCCAAATGTGTCCACTGACAGCAAAGTTACCTTGTTTGTTGAGCAAGTTCACTTCAAAAAAGAAAATACTTTCACAGTTCATTTTTACAAATTTGTCAAGTTTTCAACTGGATACCAGTTTTATCGGCAGTTATACTTACAATCGATCAGTTTTGCTGAAGTGTAAAACAAATTAACTCTTCTCTAATTTGACAATTATAAAAACATAACAGAAAAAGTAATCGCTTCAAGATGAAACATGAATTTTCAATTCTGCTGTAACACCACTTTCCCAAAGTCGCTTTGTTTCTTTATCCAAAAAATTAACAGAAAATTCCATCGTGCAACTCTAAAAGTATTATTCACATTAATAAAATTAGAAACCCGAATATCTTATCATACCTCCTAATGCAATCTAAAACAAGAAAATTAGTTTAAAAGTACTAAAACTGCTCAGAAGGTAGAAAAAGTTCACGCTCGTACCAGGCAGAACTTCGGTATTTTGTGTAAAAATTACAGTACCTGCGGGAAGGCAAGGAGAAATTGAGCATTAAAGAATTTCCCTTCCTGCGGCATCACAGTTTGAAGTTGTGAGCAGTCTCTCTGAAAAAGTATGCCATTAAAAAAGTTAAAGAAAAAAAAAGATAACCACCAGGACTTGACAATTCAAGGCGCATAATTATAGATAATAAAAAACCACCTAAACTCAAGAGTTTGACCAAATAAACGATCCTTATCAGTTAAAAACAAAAGATAGTAAAAAATAAATTGCTCATTTTCATTACACTTTAAGATTAGGTGCTGGAACAATATCCAAACTAGCAGCAGTTAAAATAATATCTGCTAAAGATGCAGGACAGAAAAGTTTTTTTTTCAGAATGGAAATAAAAAACTATCAACTTTCAAAGCAAAGCTTTTATTCAATTCTAAAAAATGGCTTACAGTGGCGCCTTTGGCGAATTTAGCCACAGCTTTTACAATAACTGCATCAACGGATGATGCATGTGAGGATTCAATTGCACCTTCAATAGAAATCGGCACTTTTTGGTTACAAGAGACACCGATAGCAGTCTCCATTGGTCCTGGCTGCGGTAAAACGTTCAGCTTAAATAAAGAAAATTTTTAAATTTCCACTAAAACTTCAAATTTATCCAAAATATTTGGAATGAAATTCCCGTTGGGGAATTACTGAACTTTCGGAAAACAGATACCTTTATCTGTGTATATTTAAGCTGCTGGAAAAAAAATCGTGGAATGCATATCGGAATACCACATAAGTACCCAAAAGTATCAACAAGAAATTTCAATTTCTGAAATTCTATGAAGCCAAAATAACCAGTCAGATGAATGAGTATGGTAATACTCTTTTTTTTTCTTTTCTCAAAATTGACAAAAAAAATTTGGAATATGTTGTTTCGTATATTTGCGGTAAGACAGAAAATATTACTTCTTTTGTTAGCCTCTTCTCCAAAGCTATAGTGTCAAGCTTTTCAATTTCTCCTTTGGCCCATAACAATGAAGCTCTTAACCGTTTATTTGCCAGCGAATAATGCGAAGAAGAAGATATCGATAAAGGACTGAAAATAATACAACTACAGAAACAAATCAAAATGATGTTTCGGATGACCTTATTTGCTACGGAAAAATTTTCGAACATTTAAAAATTTGATTTCTGTAGTCATATTTTCTATTTCATGGTCACAAAAATCAAACTACTGTGCTAAAAAAATAGCACGCTAGTCAATGAGCATCACCTTATCCAGACAGTTCCGCATCACTTCGCAAAAAGATGCCTTCTCCCAAGAAAAAAAAACAAAAAAATGGTAGTTCAGAACAAAGGAACGGAACTGCACTGCATAAAGTCTAATATCTGAAAAAGAGAAAGAACTCGTTTATGAGATAATAAGAAACCACTGTCATTGATAGAAGCAAACCGGATATGTCACAGCATATATTGAAGCAAAGATCAAAACTAACGACAAAGGTTGTTGCTTTGCGAATAACTGCAAAAAAGCACTGAATAAAGCACACATTCCACCATATAGTTCTACGAAAGTCATAGTATTAGTATCTGCATCAAAACAATGCTTGTATAGATCCAACCACATATCACGACATTTAAGCATTCCTGAAGGTTGCAAGTTCTTCTTAGCAAAAGAATATTTCCTATAAGATTTCGAAAAATGATGATCAGATATTCCAAAGTAACACATTTCACTAGCCAAAATTACAATGGACTTACTTGTTGCACAAGCTTGGAAACGAACTGAAATTATCTTCATGACAAAAAAAGCTGGTTTATCATTAAATAATAAATTCGTGTTTATAACAACCAAGAAACTCCGTAGAGCTGCATACATGTTACTCAGGCAGTCAACAAATCGCAGAGGGAACATGAAATAGCGCGAGGATTCTCGTGATGAGCACAAAGCCTAAAATATGTTGAACTGAAAAATGAGAAAACAGAAAAAATACAAATTCTGAACCTAGTAGTAGAGCAAATAAATAAAAATGAAATGTAGTAAACCTACAGAAAGAGACAATCGAGCACTGTTAAGATTTTCAATAGACTTTTCTAAAGCAAAAACCGTAAATTCCGAAAGAGATGCATGACAGATATCCCTTAATGCTGTTAACCACATTCTGGTTTGGAATGATTTAACCTGCAAGATGAAATAATATAACAGTGCCACTTAATGCATTGTAAATTGAAAAAATTGTAAAAAAAAAACTTAAAATAATAATTAAAAGATAACAATGCATGACAATCATGTGATAAAATAACAGTATCAATAAAAATTGCTCAGTGCATAGCATTAACCTTTTTATGGATGACGTGCAGTATAGGAAGAGCAACCGATTTCCAATGTCCGTTTCGCATGGCTGATCGAGCGACTAAATAAAGAACCCACGGATCATCTCCCCAAAAATCTATGTGATTTTTTGGAAGTCCCGTCACGTCACTTAATGGAGCATATACTAAGCACGAAAACAGCTGCAATGAATCAACTGCTTGATTTAAATTCAGAAGGGAAGTTTCCGAGCTGTTACTGTTGGTTTAAATGAATTCGGAATAATACAATCAGGTCAAAACAAAATCACAGCTTACGGTCAATTTCGTCAAATCCGTATTTTCATTCAATTTCGATATAGACCAATCACGGAGACGAGAATAGAGATGTGAATGAGTTTCAGCAGCTGAGACTAAAAATTGCAACACATGCAAAGCCGAAAATTTAGGCACTGCCATGGTTAAGAGAGCGTCTACTATCACATCCACAGTCTCTCGCGAGCAAGAGTCGTCACATACGAAGGCCGTCAACAAACGATAAAACTGAATATTTTAATATATAGCTGATTTCTAAATTATACTAGATATTTGATAAGCAAAACATTTGCTTCTACTAAAATCAGCAAAAATGTTCATGAAAAAATATGAATTACTTATAACTGATCGATTTTCTTTCCGAAAGGCAAAAAATTTCTCAAATCTATGTCCATACAAGTTTTACATCAAAATAAATGCTTACTTTTTCGGAATCATGAAGTTTTATAGTCGGTAATGATATGATAAAGGAGCATTTCAAGTTGGATACAATGTTCGGTTCCTGACTGTATTTGTATATATTGATATATAAATGCAGAGCTGCAAGTCGAACATCAGCATTTATACTCGATAAAAGATACGTCCAATGTGCTATATTATCTGCAAAATGAATTTCAGTCTTTTAGTGGTTTTTTTTTTCAGATGAATGACACAACAATCAAAATAAAATACCAGAAAGCACTGCAGTAATTTTGTGGATATTCTGCGATGTGAAACGAACAAGAGTTACCAACCAATAAACACGCATCAAGTCATCTGTTAACGTATCGCCGAAGTTCAGTAAGTCCTAATATGAAAATCATTTTATAAAAAAACCTTTTTCAACTGTCCTTCGCGTGGAATATAAAACGGACAAAATAGTTAAGCTGAACATTAAAATAACAAAAGTAGAAGTTTATTGCCTCTTGAAAACTAATAAAACTAACATGCATGTGAGATTCAGTTAACATATGGGCTGCTGATGATAAACGTTTAATGTTGCATAAAATGGCAACACAGAGCGTTCGGTTTTCTTTGGATTTCTTTAGCTTTTCTATCAGTAAAGTCAACTAAAAATATGAAAACATAAATATTAAAAACGACGCAATATTATGGGATGTATCTTTTAAAATAAATAAAGTGTAGCAAAACCCTTCAAACTAAAAATATTCATATCATTACCAATTCAGAGACCGCAAATTTACATGAAACAGCTAATGTGGTGAGCGATTTGATAAGTGCCAACACCAACTGTTGATTGTATGCTTCATTCAATATACGCTCACCCAAAGCAAATACTTTCATAATGATTTCTATATCAGCCTGCATGTTTGCAAATACACCTACTAAACCGATCTTCGTCGTTGGAGATACAAGGGGAGATAAAAACGTGACACAAAGTTTCTCGAAAACTGTTTGCGAAAAGGATCTGAAAGTTACATTAAAACATTTCTCGAGTTAAATTTTTAAAGACTAGTTTCAAATTCAATTCAGAATTTAAATCCTTCGAAAACTGAACTTTTTTCAAGAAAGAATTTTCTATGAACACCTGGAAACACCAACGAAGGCTTCTGCCGCGACAATAGCTGCCATCCGCTCTTGAACTTCCTCAGAATCAATACTCGTAACTACCAAATGATGCACCTACAACAATAACCTATATGCGGCTTAAGAAATCTTTAAAGAAAACGAGATATAATGAATGTGATCTGCTATCTTTCAAATATTCATTTAATTCCTGCATCATTACCTGTTTATTCTCTGCCACTACAGAAGCTAGCTTAGCAAGTATTTGGAGGGTAAGCGAACGAGCAAATGGGTCATTTGAATGGGATACTTTAAGAACGCGTCGAGCAACTTCATCATTCGAGAAAACAAGTCTCAATTCCGTAGAACATTCACCCATTACTCGCACAATACATAGACGTAGCTCGTTACACCTGAATCATGCACTGCGAGTTAATTAAAAAATAATAATTCACGGTATTAGTTTCATCTTGAGATTAGTTGCAATTCACGAACGAACATTTATTTTTACGACAAATGTTGTCATTCCAGCACCCCTTCTCCCGTCATCCTGATAACTAGTACTGAAACACTGATACAGGATGCCCATTCGCTTCAAAAAACTTTTTATAAAATCAAGATTAAAATGACACCCATCAAAGTGTCATAAAATTAAAAATCAACTAACTCATCACGAAATGTTTCACAAAGTCGGAGTACAGCTGCATTAACAAAGAAAGGGAATGGATTTTCACGTAGAAATGTTGTCATATTGACAATTGTAGCCATTTTCTCATGCAACGTATGTGAACGTAATCCTGAATGAAAAAATCTATTCAACAATATTGCACGATCTGTAAGTTCTTGGGATTCAAACTTACCTTTTAAGAATACTATTTCAAACAATTTTGTCAGATGATCTAACCTTTCTCAAGTGTATTTAAGGTCATGTGACTTTTGGTTGACGCATCCATGATGCATCAATCGATTTGCTTGACTGCAAACTTGTGAGAACTTCTAATAAATTACAAATAATTCACTGCCTGAAAATTAATTGTAAATGTTACTGCGAAAAATGTAAAAAAAAATCGAAATTCTCGACAAGTGCATTAAATGCAACGGTTAGGAATTGGTCAAATAAATAATTTAATTGTTGCAAGTTGTAAAGTTGAACATAAAAAATATATATTTAACAATTAAAAGAGTGAAGAATGGCATGAGCGGATAAAAATAACAAGAATAATCAATCGCATCCAATGCTAATTCTATGCGGTCATTTTATTTCTATTTTTAATAAATTGTCATGATCAAAGTGAGAAGGAATTGGATAAATAATAACCCAATGTCTGCATTCATTAAATAGACTAAAAATGCAGCTGAAGTGAAAAGTTACAACTCTCTAAAGAAATTATCGTAATAGAAATTAAACTCCATGGATAAATGTTACAACTCTGTAAATAAATTATCGTAATGGAAATTAAACTCATCATTACATTAAATAATTCAGTTAGATTTACTGCATCAAATACTTCCACTCTACATTACGCAGAGCCCATAACAAGCTTAATGACATCTGTCCAGTAAAACCCATAAGCTAAAAGATTTCCGCATAAAAGCGCAGATAAAACCATATTTAAATCCAATACTGTTATGCTACCAATTCAATTATGTGCGAAGATTATCTCTTTGATTTCACAATTTAATTCATACACCTAAACTTTACTCTGAAAAATTGTGCAAGTTGACAAAAACCACCATTAAACAAAAAAATAAAAACGACCCGAACTTTCTCCTTTGCTAGCCCTTAAAATAGGACTTGTTTGTTGAACAAAATTTTCCCAACTCACATCTGTTCCTGGATAAACGAATCAACAATATTATCCTCACATCAAACTTATCATAACTAATTAAATACAATGCTAAAATGCAGCTATCAAGATAGAATTAAAAGGTTAATTACTTTCTTTACAAAAAAAGAGATACCGCAGTCTAAAAAAAAACATATCTTCGACATTATTTGTGACAACCGTATTATAACATCGGCAATTGCGCCTTGCTTTTCGCTAACTTTTGCTTTTATCAAGCAATCCTATAAACAGCTAAAAGTTCGACACTAATTTCAATACAATACCTTTGATGAGAGCCGACAAAAATGTTCACCGGAAGATTAATACTGCATAACATTGGTACTAATTAGTCGAGAGCAAAATATCTTTATTCATTTATGAGTTCTCGAAATGGTGAATCAGAAACACCCAATGAGATCAATTCAGTACAGTGAGCTTGAGAACATATTCAGTTCTTTCACTTAGTGCCTTTCCTAATTTTTGAAATCTAAATGAAATATGATACATGACTGAAATTAGATACATAAAACTACTAATTAAAATTATTAGAAATGAAAGAATATAAAGACGTAACACAATAAAATTATATAAAAGTTACTACAAAAATATGTAGAAATTAAGCCAAAGTACATTTAGCATCATTTTTTTTCATCGTTCAGTATCACTGAGTAACAAAACAGATATAAATTCACTTGAAAAAAAAAACGAATTAGAAGAAATGCATAATAAAATGAGGCAATCATAGTTGAATGATCAGCAAGTCTTGAAGAGATCATGCAAAAAAAAAGGTAGAAGTGGTGAAGCAGTATATTTTGCACCATTTTGTTATGAATAAACAGAATAAACAAAGCCTGTCAAGTAAAAATTGATTGTAAACAAAGTTGTCAGATTCATCTTTTGATTTTCGGCATTTCAAAGAGCTGTACACGATCGCGACGAGCAAAATCAGCAACTCCTTGAGGAGTGAAGAAAATAAATTGATGAGATGGGTACTGACGAGTGGCAAGGTCTGCGAAGAGTTCCATCAATATTTTTCGATTATTCAAATCAAGGAACACGTCAAACTCATCCAGACAACTAGAAAAACGATAGTAGCTATATTGCATTTACGTTATATTTTATTGCATGAAATTGGTCACTAATAATAAAACGTACCGGATAGGGGTTTCCATAGCCTGCCATAAAGCCATTATAAAACAAGCGCAGGTGTAAGTCCGTTCGCCACCAGACAATCCTACATAGATAATAATCCATTCAAAAAAAGTTTTACTTCAACAATGATTTGGCAATACAAAAAAATCTATATTTTCGCAATAAAAAATGTGGGCCTCTGGCAACGTGTTTACAGTTTTAGACGAAGTTTTACACCGATGAGTATAACCAAGTATAAAAATGATACCTCTCAAATCTTGCGAATTGTGTCCCCAACGTTTAGAAACCGGTTCCCCAATTTCTTGATTTTTTTGGGTTACTGCCTAAATAATACTTTTCAACGTAAATGTGAGAAAATGAAAAAATCCTCGAATGTCTAAAAACATGGAAAGAATTTCGTCGTAATAAAATTAAACATGTAACCAACCAAAATGTTAATAGTGCGTTTCTGATGGTCTATTTCAAGTGAGCCTCTGAAATTCCTTATCGACATCAGATTAGTGTACAATTCATTGAGTTGCTCAGCAGTTAGATTTCGTATTTCCAGAAATTTTTCATTCCTCAGTTTCAATCGATTCTTCAATTCCTGAAATTTCCATTTCCACTTAACAGCACAGTAAAAACTTTTTCAACAAAATATTGATCTAAAAAAAATTCCAGTACATACCAAAACGACTTTTCTAGCACTGCTATACTTCTTTTGCAGGCGCTCATAATCATTCTGCAGAGCACTCAACGCTTCGTCAGATGCAACAGTACTTTCTAAGCTGTAATGGAAAATAACAGTAACTACAGCACAATAATAGTAACTACGGAAATACAAAAACCAGAGCACAAGATGAATTCATCCTCTGTTGGATCAGCCTTTTGTCCAATAACTAAAAATTTTTAAAACGAATAACAAAAAAAAATATATATATATATAACGATACAAAACCAAAATATTATTAGCTTAGTAAAAACAAAAAATGCCAAGCCATAACATTTTTATTTTATTCTTGCGACAAACTATGAAAAATACCCAATGACAGGCAGTTGCAAAAATAAAATACAAAAAATTAAAATTTCCTAATCTTTTGAGTCATTGTTAAATAAACTTTCCGAAATGAGAATATAACAGAGGTATAAAATGTTAATTAGTATAACTCTATAATTACAGCAGTGACACGCAAACCCTAAATTAGATGTTTTTTACAGAGCAATCAACACAAAAAATCTTAGCATTCCGAGATGAAATTACAACAAGCTTCATAAATAACTTCATAAATATTTGAAGAATAAAAAAATTGGAAAAGGAATATCGATAATCCGAATTTATTACCTCTTAAGTTGTCTGTAGAGCTAGAATTATTTATTTTCATATCCCTCATTTTAGCGATAAATTTGCACATTTTAATCAATTTTTAATATAATAAATGTAGCTGAAAACTTCAGCAAAAAAAAACCCGAGAACATGAAAATAAGATCTACACCTTTCTTGTGCAGATTGAATGCGATGTTCTAGTCTTCTGCATTGTTCCTCAGCTTCTGTCGTATCGGGTAGACTTGCAAAATCAGGAAATGTAACACCCGATTCTTCAGCTTCTTCTTGCATTCTTTTCATTTTCTCGCTATAAATATCAGGTTTACTCATACTACAGTAAAATTCATTACGCTAATAGAAGTCTTACTTCAGCGTTTTAATTTTCTCCTCCAGTCCATTTAAATGTTTTTCCAATTTCGACAATTTCTGACAATGTTCATTCTCAAAGTCCTTCATATTATCGAATTCATTTTTACATTCTTCCATATCTGCCTATAAATAAGTTTTTCAACATTCCGAAGAAATTTCCGAAGCTATAGTGATACATTAAATTTAAATAACATAATTTAAAACTCTACAGTTGATCGGTTTCATTTAAAAGTGTTAGTTCCAATAACCATTAAAGTAAATACTTCATTTTTTTTCAGTTCACTTTCGTACTCCTCCATTTCCTTAGCTTTTTCCACTTTAGCTATTTCTGTATCACGTAATAGTTGACGTGATTTAGTTAGCTGGTGTTGCAGAACGGCTCCAGATTCGATAAGATTTTCTTTTTTCCTTCTATATTGATCCAAACTTGAAATCTGAAAATCAGATAGTACCTACATTCCAGAACAGAACCATCACAATAAAATATTCCGATTATAAATGGCCTAACCAGATTCATGACTTGCCCATCAACACCTCCTTCAAGTCGTGCAGCATCTAGCCGTTTTTGCAAATAGCGTCGTCGTACTTCATCGACTTTTATTCGTTGCAATTCCTGGTTGCTTTGCTTCATCTCATCAGCCATGTCTGCTTCTATTCTCTGACGAGTTTTTTGCATCTAAAATATCTTCTGGATATGTATACTGTTGACTTTACAAATGGTTATTTTTCTTATATTCCTTTTTTTTTTCTCCCACTGTTTGTTTCGCTCTAGAAATTAAAGAAAACCTTTGCCAAAGACGCTTTGTTATTCCTTAATTCATCTTCTGTTTTCGTTATCTGAGCATTAAATGTTCTGAAATAGAGTTATTTAATTTGATGTAACAATGAGGTTAGTAAAATTTCTAAATCAATGTCTCATAGATTGTTTTCTTTCAAAATGTTCAGTTCGAAGGCTTACACTTATAATTCCTGTTGCGATCACATAAATTCTAAGATACCCATACATGAAAAAAAATTGACGGTAGTGATCAAATGCCAAAATTACCCGATATTAGCGATCGGGATGTCAGTCAATACGATCGACTTCTTATAACGGTAATTTGCATAGAAGCGATAAACTTGACTACCAGTTTTTGCAAATACTTCATCGCCATTTTTAGTAAAACCCTTGGAAACATTTCTTGGAGGCTAAATAAAAGTTTCTGTACATAAATTCTAAACTGGATGTCAAAAAAGAATTTACCAACCAAAAATGCAATGCAATCAAGCACTTATATCATAGCTATTTTTTAATAAAACGATACCTACCTTCTCTGCCATTAATTTACGTGCCAAACTATCGGATTCAACCATAAGAATGGATTCCATCTGTGTCTGATCGACCAATACATTGAAAACATTGTCATCCGTGACATTCACCATTCTTGCCACAGTCAGGTATTCCAACGGTGGTTCAAACTGAGTTATGTCATATCGGCTGTCTGAAAATCTATCCACAGTCCAAAGTGTAGTAATAGCATATGATCTGAAAATACGAAACATTTTTAAGACAATGAAAAAAGTACTTGCTGATGATGTATCCCACAGCACGAATACCATGCTTCTGCAGAATCGAGTCCAAAATATTCCTATCTTGCACATTATTACATAACCATACAGAAAGCAATTGTCGCAAACAATATTCAACAGCTAGTGCCCAAGAGTCGTCCTTTACCAGTATATAAGCACCTGGATAAGCAAAGTTTAATTTCCAAAAACATACAATTCATGCGACTATATGATTAAGTTAAAAAAAATATGTGCGAAACTACCTTCACTGACTACAGCAAAAATTCCAACAATCTTATTGACAACTTGCAAAACCTACACCTACCTAAGGGTCCAAGAGGTATTTTCGAGAATCTAGCAGCATTTTCTTTGATTAAACTGGCAATTTGAGGCACCGATGCACCAAAACGAGCTAGGTCACTTCGTTTCATTGCCACTATTCGTTCCTTCTCGTCACGCAATTCTCGCAATACAACATTGCAGTGAGAAATATCCGCTCTGAAATCTAATAAACGTAAATAAGAAGATAATAAACATTTACCTGCTTTAGGAACATGTTTTATCTAACAGAAAAGCGCAAAATTCTCTCGAAATAGAAAAATCCAATACACTCGGTATATTTATGCACATCAGCAATAATGCAAAATCGAAACAAGAAAAATCTTTAAAACTAAAGACCATAGTGAAAACAAAAGAACCTACTCAAGACTACGTTCTGCTTTTATGGCATCGGCCAGTTCTGCTTCAAAACACTTCCTTCTTTTCTCCACAAGGCATTGTTTCGCTTTCATTGTCTTATATCGATTCTCTAATTCAAAGAGTTCCGCTTCAGCTTCAGCAATACTGTATTGGGTGCCCTGATTTTTCCTGATAATACAAGGTCTAATGAATGTGAAATTTCAAGTAAGCTTCAAAGTTATCTTATAATATGCGCATTATAAGAACTATCATTCGAATTGATGAAACATGCTTCGCTTCAATTTCCTTCAACTGCTGTTCCATTGAACAAATCTCAGCATCTGTGACCCTCTGGTTTCGTTCTACGACGCTCAGTTGTCGTCCAATATCCAACATTTCCTCACGTCTACTCCTTTTTTCCTTCCCCAAATTTTCCAACTGCAAAAATAATCAGTCTTTGTAACAAGCTCTTAAAGTAGCCTTCAAGAAACAGAGGTCTTCCACTACATTATTGTGATTTTTTGTATACGTGGATTTGGTCTCAAAAAGTAAATTTCCGAAAAATGTGAGCAAAATCAAAATTAAGCAAAAAATTAAATATGCTCAAACAGATGTTTTTTTCATAGTGATTTAGAGATAAATGCTACCACCATGACTAGGACATAAATAAACTACAGAACAAATAAATCGACTTTTTCCTTAAGTTGGGTGAGAGATATTCAAATGTGCATTAAAAATCAAAAAATCGTACTTCTTTTTGCAGATCTTTCGTTTTTTCTTGCAATTTATCACTCTTCTTTTGTATTTCCTCAAATTTCTGAAGACAATCTGTTTTCATTTTCTGAAACATGAAATGCACATAAAATAATGAATTTTTAAGAAAATGCTACAGAAAAAGATTTTCCATTTCCCCGCATCGATAACTGTGTCAAACTAACCTCCTTCACTGCATATCCTTCCTTTAATTTTGTATAAACATCAACAGCTTTTGCCAACAACTCTTTGTGCTTACAGAGATCCTGGAATAAAACGATGAAAAATTCATGCTATTAAAAAAATAGGAAAATGAAAAAACTCAACCTTGTGACAGTCCCTGATAGGTAGCCAACGAAGGATGCTTCTCAACTTCTCGAGATCATTTTTATTTTGCTCCAAATTTTGTAAAAGTGCTTGGTTTTCACGTAGCCTTTCGATTTCCCTGAAAAAGATTGAAGCATCATTGCATCCTTCATTTATTCCCGATTGTTTATAACTTTGTTAAACATAAGGAAAATCGGTACAAACTTTAATTTATCACAGCAAGATTTTCGAACAGACAACATGAGCTTTGCCGACTCGGATATGTATGTTTCGCTTTCACTGTAGCACTGCCGAGAGAAATCTAATCCTGTTGCAGACATAAACATCTGAAAATCCATAAGTAACCAATGAATATATATGTATGTCTGTATGTTCCTGGTTGCTAAAATACGTTAATGCCCCAACTCAATCGTAAATTTTTGCTTCTAATGCTACTACTGTTGGAAAAGAATGATTTGAAAATTTTCAGTTACACAGCGCCCTAGACGTAGGTGATTTATTTTGACTGATATGTATAAATTTCCTTTCAGTAGTTGGAGATAATGCCAATATCGAATGTCCCTGTAATCTAACTAAGTAATTATTGTTTAAGACTTACCTAATCATTAGAAGTAGTGTGTTAGGATTTCCAATTTTTTTCAAGAAAACAGTAATAACTAAAAACTAAATTATAATGTAAGAATCAATAAAAAAATAAGATTATTACCTACATTTCTACTACCAATTTCCATCCAAAAATCACAATAACAATTATTCATTTCTTTACTCATATGACTGAGAAAACTGTACTGAATAAATTATCACCCTCTAGTGACTACTGTTATCAAAAAAAAAACAGACACTGTAAAGTTTGTCTGGCTTCAACCCTAAGAAAAATTCACGACATCGGTTTTGAGACATCCAGAGTATCGGATTGTTCAGTTGTATAGAGAATCGAGCCAGTAATTTATCCAAATCAGTTTTTTTCTGGCTTATCACCTCTTCTACAATTTTAATTTTCAAAAATTTAAGTCACAGATTTCATGCAAGTTAAAATTTCTGATAACAAATAAATGATGGTATGAAAAAACTTTTCTAGAAAACAATTTAAAAATGAATAATGACTAGAGCAATGTACGAACCATGACATTGTTCTTCGTCATAGGTGAGAGATTTCAATTGATACGTTGAAGAAGCTATGTTTATAGTCCGCTCAACCACAATGGCATCACCATAATCTGGATGTTTTCCAAAACCACGGTTAGTTAGCACTATTCGTATTTTTGCACGACTGCAAACCGAAAATCAAAAAATAAAGATAAGATATTACATTAACTCAAAATGATAAAGCAATGATTATCTGTTTGCTGTATCTGTTTCACGACATCGGTTTTGGTAATCCAGAGTATCGGATTGTTCAGTTGTAAACACAATCGTGCTTTAAAAGATAAGTTTTCAAAATATTTTGTTGAAAATTTTCAGAGGTTATCGCTTGAAATCAACTACCGTCCTCAAAAAATGCAACACATAGCAATAATAGATGTACAATTCTATCACTTCAAGAATAAAAAATAAAATAAAGTGTTGGTAATTTTGATCAAATCGCTCACTTTTGACCATCCTTTATATACTCTTTCATTGCATTTCCACGTTCATTTTGACTTCCTCGACCTCCAAGACCCATATTCAAAGCTGCGAATAACGCACTTTTGCCAGCTAAAAAAATTTGTGTACTAATATATCGATATTTTCTATAAGAGTAAGATGTTTAAGTTCCTACAGTTGAACCACTGCCGCCCAAGCTGCAAGCAGCAGGATGGATAGCGATGTTTGGAAACGTACTTTTGCAACCAAAAACAAAGAAATGGAAGAAAAAAAAACATGGTAATATCTTTCCCTTACAAAAAAATTTATCTGTTGCAATAAATACATGCAAGCTTACATCCATTCGATCCACCTATAAAGAAACAATTCCTGTTGAGTACATCAAAACTGATTTTCAAACTTTCATGACACATGAAATTGACCAATTCAATTGAGGCAATCCTTCCTGGTACTTCGAAAATCTTCCCATTCAATAAACACCTCGATATCTCATCTGTAAAAAAAGCATATCTCCCTATTACAGTAAATCATATCAAAACAAATTGAGCTAACATCTGTTTGTCAATTGTATCTGCAAGCTTTTGAAAATTTTCGGAATTTATGAAGCTGAAATCAGCTTGGAAAAGATACAGAAATGAGGAAAAAAACCTTTATTGGTATCATCATATTCTTTTCTGCATTTTGACGTGACAGGAAAACTTGAAGTAGATTGTCGTTTTGACGTCACCTTCATGAATGTACATGCGAATGAATATCTCGAGGGTTGATAAAAACTAAAAAGTTTATCCTGTAAATGATCCGTTCGACCGACTCATATATCAATGAAATTGCACAAAAAAAATTGATGCCTTCACCTCGGTCTCCCGCCCTTCCGCGGAATTCTCTTTCCTATTACTCAACAGATTATTTCGCGGTTGGTCTACATAATTGATCTGTATCGTCGATTCGTTGCTTAGCATTGAGATATAGAAGATGTTGTGATGTGTACTTTTGCACTTAATTGAAAGATTTAGCTAACGTTTAGGACACATACACGTAGGTTTCTAGTAGAAACGAGTCTCATTTGTGCACTGATAACTCTATTTTGACGAGTAACCAGGTCACCTGTATTCACTCCAATCCCGAGATCCCCATTGCCTTTATTAATCGAACTGAAAAGGTAAGATTAAAGATTTTATATGTGCTCGAAATTCATGTTACCTCGTCTTGCTATCGGACTGCAATATTCTTCTGGAATTTACCAGAATTTTATTTTGTCGAAAATATGATTCAACGAATTCTCTTCATAGCATGACATGAGAAGTGGATCTTCATGCGCAGAAGTTGTTCGCTCGGTGCTACTGGCTAGCTGTGATGGTTCACGAACCAACTTGCCTGACGTTAATGTCTTCCTGGATTTTGAGCATGCTGTGCCATCAGAATCTGAATTACAGATCTGTACCTTAGCTGAAAAAGTAAGATTAAAATACTTTTGACCAAGTTATTATCAGATTAGAAAGCAACTATCGACGATTTTTGACGTTGCCAACATAATTTTTTTTTGATCCAGGTCATCATTTTTTATCAATTCTGTATTAATATTGTTGACTGCGGTTTTTTTTTTTAAATGCACTTTAGCCTCCACTTAACTTACTGTTCTAGAACAAGCTTAAGTTGTGATATTGATTATGTATGTCAAATTCCAGATCTTAGAGCAAGCAGACGTGCTCTTAGAGGACATAAAACATTATTCAACCGGTGCATCAGCTGAAATCCGTATCGCTATACAGCAACCCCACAATAAGGATGCTCAGAGAGAAGCTCTGGACATTCTGAGTAAGCTGGTGATACAGATTAGAGCCTACTACGAGATATCACAACGTATTGAACAGATTATACCGTTACTGCTCTGGGATCTTTGTTCAGGTATGCTTTTTAAGACTTAAAAATTACATTTCACTTTGCTCGGAGTGGTAGGGGACATCGAAATTTGTTCTTGTTTTAATTGCATCGGGTTTAAATGCTATAAACTAAGTCAGGAATCGAAGTTTTAAAAATCACTGGTTGAATGCCGGGATAGTCTTTCATCTTTGTGAGGTCGGATTATTATGTTTATGACTTAGATCTGTTAGTAGCGCTGTAATTTCTTTGTTGTTTGTGATCAATAATTAATGAGATGAGAGTAAGGTGATATCATTGAAATGTAAGCTTTGGTATTTTATCAAATCTAAGATTCGCGGTAAGCAAATGAAATTCGTGTCAAAAATTGCAGGTCCGTTGCCACCAGCGGAACAATTAGACTCACTCCAAGCAACCTGCCGACAGTTTGCTCGTTTCATTGATTTTGCACTTTCATTCGACGCTATTAAAATGTTTACTCCAGCACTGCAAAACGATTTCAGCTTTTATCGTCGAGCTATGTCACGAGAGGTTCGTCATATGTGTTGATGTATGTATTCATCATTGAATCATAAATTACAGCAACCCGAAACATGATCGGCTCACCAGTTATGATTACCTGAATTTTTTTTCTAAGTAAAACAGCCTTTTTTTTAATCCGTGTTTTGTTTCCAGAGTGACGGACAGTTTTCTATACCTTTGGAACTGGCGAATACCATATCATTGTTTTTGGCTTGTCCCACGCCAATGCTTTCTGCGCTAATCACAGCTACTACAAATTTTGTTGCTATGAATGCAGACCTTCCTGCTACTAATACTACAGATACCTTAGCCACTGTTGTGCAGGTAAACAAAAGCGATGAATTTCAGAAGGTCAAGATATAAGTTTTTTTATTATTGAACTGATATTTTTTCAAGGTCTGCCGATTTATGGTAGAAAAGGAAGAAAACTGGGAACGACTCTCGGACCGAAATTGTTCTTTTACGATGAGGGTTATGGTTGGAGCAATTATACTATATGATCATATTGATAGCACGGGAGCTTTTTGCAAAGAATCGCCCATTGATATACGATCCATCGTGCAATTAATCAAGACACAGTCCAAGAGTCAGGAGGTTTGTAATTTTTTGTTTTCATGTTGGCAGCGAATTAAAAATGCTATTTGTTTTATACATTATGGGGATATGGTTTTTGTAATCCATTTTTTGATTCGACACTGTATTTATGCTTTTTGTTGAATAACTCTCACCTATGAGTGAAATAATGTATTGCTGCTTTTCTATGTATGCTTAGACGACATCCATAAATTAGCAGTTCATTGGATTCGCTAAAAACTCCTAAATTGAAAATTCCAACTATTATGGTCCGATTTTCAGGCAGAATCTTTGTTAAGCGCTCTACGATATACAACAAAACATCTTGGCGATGGAAGCACACCGAAATCAGTTCGCGCATTATTCCCGTAGTAGAAGATTTGCTAAAATGACCACTGTATTTTTCAAATGTATAAGTGAACTTTTGCACGTGAAATATCGCGGGTATTTTTTGAAAGAACACGTTTCATTTGTCTACGTCACATTTCTATTCTTTGTTCGTCTAAAGCCACTTTAATTTTATTATCAGTACTTGTGCTTTCATTCATTTTTGCATGATTATCTGGTGTACTTATGCATAATTATTGTAGACAATCAATCAGGGACTAGCAAATTATGAGGCTAGAAAAGATGGTGGATCTGATGGTCATTTGTGTTGTTGTTGTCTTTCTTTTGTGAATAGTTAAATAAGTTTTTTTTTCATGTAGGTCAGTATGTTTCAATTATTTGTCCGTCCTGTGTTCATGGTGTTAAACCTGTTTGCCTGTTCCACTTAGTTTTCCTACTTATATATGTGTAGTTTTCTAATTTTTTGAATATCTAAACGGTTATCTTTTTCAGAACGGATTTCTACTGTACTTTGTTAGGGAATGTTGCAGGTTTGAATTTTACCGCAGCAAGAGTCTGTCATCAAGATCTGTTGTAATGTTGACTTAAATGTTTGAATTTTTTGTAAAAATGCTTTTTTTTGCTGACCGGTGATTTTTGACTAAATTTAGCCATATGCAGTTCATTGGTACAAAGTAAATACTGAGAACATAGCAGTTCAAATAACATTTCATGTTACCCCTACCAAAATATTCATATTAAGATGGATTGACGGGGTAGTGAGCCCACGATGTTCTGCTTTATCATCTGAGTGTTATCTACATTCAGCTAGCTTTTTTTTTTGTAGAGTTTTTGCTTAAGTGACTCGCGTTCAGTCAAGGAATCGATTTATGGCTTAGCTTCGCATTCCACCCACAGACTGATGATACAGAGACAATACATAAAATGATACCGCAAAAACATTCTCAATCGTCCCAAGGTCATCCTACAAAATTGCTTGACAATGCATTGTCACCAGTATTCTCATTAGCTCTGAAGTAACACTGACTTAATAATGATAGTTGCATCATGAAATCCTGATTAAATATAGTGAAACTTAGCATTGGGTCTTTAGTGGTCTCCATGCTAACATTGCCTTGTCCGCCTTCATCTGCTTTATAGCTTTAGTCTCCCGCCGCGTCAAGGAAACATTTTGTTCCGTTTTGTTTTTTTAGGCTATTTTCTAATCTTATGACCGCACGATTAAGAGAGCTTGTGAGTTTTTAAGCCATCAACTTTTTTAAAACAGTTCCGTTAAGAATAGATGAGTAATTATTGGATATTCTCCTTTATGAGAAGCAATTGATTATCTGGACTGAATAAATACAGACGTTGAAGTTTGCTGTGCATAATCAAAGATTGAAGCTGCTCGAAAGTAAATTTAATTATAGAACATCGGGTTGATTTTACCTTAAATTCTTCTTCACTGTTCATATCACGAAATATGCACGTAGAAAACAATTTGAGCAGGCATATAAATGGAACAAAACGATAAATTGAATGATCGTCCATTTTACTAAAAGTTTCAGTAGTGCCCACACAATTTCGAAAAATCATATGATTCGACCAACAATGCTCTTGCTCGAGCAGTCTCGAACCAAGCATATGTTTTCCAAAGCTAAGAAATTGTCCAGAAATTTGAACTATAGTACATTTCTTTTTCTGAAGAAAAAATATGTACTGTGCGAATGCATACATACGCATATCATAGATTACGAATGCATACATACGTATATCATAGTGATAAATTTAAAAAAAAATACTAATATGCCCAGTGGAACCAAACCGAAAGCGTAAGCTGGTGTGGTAGTGTGGTGTATGTGGATCATTTAAGACATCATAACCATTAAGGATAAATGACTAACAATTTTAAAAGTGATGTAACATGATCAATAAAATACTGCCAACAACAATCAGAATTTGAAAAATGAATGGTGAAGTTAAAGTATAGTACATTTCTTCTTTTTCTCCTGTGCTGGTGGTTCCAGTGCTGCCAATATTGCTTCATCAAATACATTTTTTAGGCCTTTCTGCAACACAAATAAGTTAGATAAGAAACAAAAGAGCTCAAAAAAAGAGTAAAAAATTAATCGCACACTACAAACAATGCAAAATATTACATCTCTAAAAATTTAATAGCGGCAGAATAATTTTCCAAGGAGATTCTCTGTATCTCTCATTCTGCCATTCAGAAAATTTAGAAATAAGGCAAAATTAGGTAACTTATAAGTCCAAAAAAGCAAATGTTTATGTGTACATTGACAGTCCCTAGTGAAAAAAAGTGGAAATCATATTTACGCTAATTTCTTTAACCACAAACACAAATATATATATTCATTTTAAAAAAAAAGTTATTTCAAACACTGGAAAGCAACTGCGTGAAACATGTATGGAACGTTTACAAACTTCTGGTATTTCTATAGTAAAAAAATATATACATAAATACATCCGCCAAATGAACAAATTGACTCTTTATCACACAAGTTGCTTCTGATTTTTACCAATAAACTCAATTCTCGAATATTTCAAAAAGTCTAAACGCCAACTTGTGTTAGTGCTGAACATTCGACATACTTCACTGCCTTCAATTCTTTTGCTAATTTCTCGCCAACTTCGAACGTAATTGGTCGCTGTTTGATTTTTGCCAATTTCTCGATGTAGGAAGGATCATCGCGAAGATCAATCTGCGTTCCAACCAGCAGAAACGGTGTTTTCATACAGTGATGTGCTATCTCTGGCACCCACTGCAATTTGTTTCGAGGTTTAAATGAAAATTTGAACTAATAGGAAAGTATGTAACACACTAATGTATCCTATTTTGATCATTCTGTTCTTTTTTGAACAATTAAGAAATTCAAAATAGTTCAAAATTTATGTATTTATTAAAAAACAAAAACAAATAATTTCAAATACTGGAAAGCAACTGCGTCCCAGTAGCATATATGGAACATTTAAAAACTTTTGGTATTTTTATGGTAAAAAACGATAACTATTATTCTTAACCAAATAATGCACAATAAACGTTCATTCCACAATTTCGTGGCAAGTCACTTTTAAACACGATATCACGAAAATTTGCTATCCAATACAGTATGACATCAGGTACACCTTAATTACGGACAACTTTCATGAATACAACTTTGATAACAAAATGATAAATAATTCAAAAATAGTTAAAACATTCAAACAGTAACCTTCTCCTTCACATTTTCAAATGATGAAGGTGCAACAACAGAGAAGCACACTAAGAATACATCTGTCTGTGGATATGAGAGAGGACGCAATCTATCATAATCCTCTTGACCGGCTGTATCGAATAAACCAAGCGTGTAAGGTTCTCCTCCAATCATCACTGTTACCTGTAAAGTTATATACAGTTTTATTTTGCATAAAACATTCAATGAATGGTATTTATATTATTTGTTTATATATTATTTTTTATTTATATATTATTTGTTTACAAATTTTATAAGAAATTATAATTTTAGTTCGACTAACAAAATGGTTTTTAACCAGACAAAATTAAGGATGTGAACGGAGTAGGAGTGAGCAAAGAAGATATAAATACTAAGATACAAACCAGGTTCTATTTCAACTTTCATGATAATGATGAAGACTGACTAATTTTCTAACTAACAATTCTATTCAGCATGAAACTAATATAAACACCGACCAGAGATGATTAATTTAAGTAATATGTTTGTTAGCAGCGTGTGGAAACTGATAAATAACTAGGAATAACTTACAGCATAATTATCAAATACGGTAGGCACATATTCACTGGGAAATTTGTTGGTAGTATAGGAAATAAGAAGGCATGTTTTACCAACAGCACCATCACCAACTACCACACATTTAATCGTCTGCATCTTTGCCTGAAAAAAACCAAACAAAACAAAAGAAACCTTTGCATAAATTACTATAAAAACTATCATTGTGAATGAAAATCAAATATCTTCCAACAGTTAAATATCTCCCCTAATTAGACAAAAAGGACTAATTAAAATAAAAAAAGAACAAAGGGTTCTTTTGTTTTGTTTGGTTTTTTTCAGGCAAAGATGCAGACGATTAAATGTGTGGTAGTTGGTGATGGT
>JABVXS010000803.1:0-22976 GCA_013365335.1 Madathamugadia hiepei | reverse complement strand
CATTACGATGAAGATACATTTTCAATGCATGTAACAAAGCCGTTTGGTTTTCTGATTTTTGTCTTCTCAGATGGCTGATGTGGCTTTTTTAGCTTATGTAGAAGTGTATCTCTGAATTTATGCTTAGTGCGCTAGATTTGTTGAAATACATTTTTGTTCTTTATTTGGCCTAGCCCCGACTCACCTTCAGGACTGCCGGAAATGTGGCAGCTATTTTTTATTTTTTTGTTAAGCAGTTGAACCAGTTTTCTGTCTGCTTAATTCCTTGTAGCTCAGAACGGCGATACATTTTTGCACTATCTTTAATGTCTCAAGTTTAGGTAGGAGGTTCACCTGCATCGACTAAATATCTTTTTCTGGGTGATTACGTTGATCGGGGTTATTTTTCGATCGAATGCGTGTTATATTTATGGGCACTTAAAATCTGTTACCCAACAACATTGTTTTTACTTCGTGGAAACCACGAATGTCGTCACCTTACGGAATATTTCACCTTTAAACAGGAGTGTAAGTTGGATTTGTCGTATTGAATTTAAATTAAAACATTACTGTTTAATTGATAACTGCCAGTTTTTCTTAGAAGAATTTTTTTGGAAAGGAGAAATTCTTTTTTGTAGGTAAAATCAAATACTCAGAAAAGGTGTACGATGCTTGTATGGATTCGTTTGATGCTCTTCCTCTAGCAGCACTTATGAATCAGCAGTTCCTCTGCGTTCATGGCGGCCTTTCTCCAGAGATCCATACCTTAGATGACATTAAAAAGGTATGAATCATGGAAATATTGTAAAGTTAGTATTTCTAAGGAATCAATGAAGCATTGTTTATATGTCAGAAAAATATGTAGAACAGTTGGTAATTTGAGTTAAACGTTGTTAAGCTGGATCGATTCAAAGAACCACCAGCTTTCGGACCCATGTGTGATTTACTCTGGTCCGATCCACTCGAAGATTTTGGAAGTGAAAGGAATTCGGAGCAGTTTTCGCACAATTCAGTCCGTGGATGTTCTTATTTTTATAGGTTTGTTTTATGGATTAATTTCAGTAATCATCAATGTGCTGTGGTTACACTAAGTTACAGAATTCTTTAGACCCGTTACATATTGCGTATAGAACTAACATTATTTCTTTTAAATATATTAGAAGGATAAACGTGAAAATAGACAAAAAAAATTGATTATTCCTGTTTGCCTCCGCGAAATAGATGGAAATGTATTTTTTTCAAACAAATTTTTCGGTACATTTTTATGGTTTAGTGGTCGTTGTTATGGTTGAGATAGCGTTTCTGGAGATGTTTTTGGATTAAAAAGAGATAAGCTAACTGTGAAGCGTACAAAGTGCAGAGTTCTACCACTTTTTGTTTTGCAGCTATGCAGCATGTTGTGATTTCTTGCAGCATAATAACCTCTTGTCAATTATCCGTGCTCACGAAGCCCAAGATGCCGGGTAATGCTTTCTATTAACCATATTTTTTTTATTTTAACTTTATAAGTTGTTCAAGTTTGTTCATGGGAAATCAAACGTGGTTCGGCATAATTGGGATACGGATATTATCTTTTTTTTCATTGCTTTTTGAATAATTGCTCATTTTTTTTCAGGTATCGAATGTATCGAAAATCACAAGCAACCGGGTTTCCTTCCCTAATAACCATATTTAGTGCTCCAAATTATCTTGATGTATATAACAACAAAGGTGAATAAACTTTTCATCCTTCTGTTCTCTTAATTTTTTTTAGAATAGTTGCATGATGTAGCAATTCATAGATTTTGCTAGAATATTTGAATGCTGTGTTTTTAATGGCAAAAAACTGCAGCTGCGATACTAAAGTATGAAAATAATGTAATGAATATACGGCAGTTCAATTGTTCACCACATCCATATTGGCTGCCCAATTTTATGGACGTGTTTACATGGTCTCTTCCTTTTGTTGGAGAAAAAGGTTTGTCACAAATGGTAAATATAATAAAATATTTTAAGGATCAATATGAAGAAAGCAAAAACTTTAATCATTCAACGTTCAAGTACTTTTGGAAAAGTAGTTTTCATAATTTGGCATTTCTATATTTCATCGGTTGAAAGTAAAACAGAAATGTTAGTTCAAGTTAAATTCATTTCAGTAACTGAAATGCTTGTGCATATATTGAATATTTGTTCTGACGACGAACTTATGGCTGATTCGGATGATACTTTCGAAGGTATGCTTAGTTTTGGTTGCTTGTTTGGGTTTTTAAGTATTTGTTTTCATGAATGCTTATTTATTTTCATCTTGTTTGTGTATATTTTAGTGAACATTGGTGTTGTTTTGTTCATACTGCAGCTGCATATCACTTACTGGAAAGTTGCAGCTGAAAAGTAGAGTTTCTTTCTCCTTCCTGTGTGTTCATGCGTATCTGATGTGTGGAGTGATCTAGCATGTTCAGGGGTTATTAATGGGGTAAATGTGAGTCTGACTTTTGTAAAATTTGCGAAGGAGAAGGATGATGTTATTGTCGATCTTTATGCATTAACACAGTTCCGTACGAAAATCCCCTATTAATATGAAGGTTGAAACCATTTTTTAATGTTGGTTTTCCGCATGTACGTTGTTACTTCAAATTTTAGCTTCTTTGGATGGAAAAGAAATTAGTGCGGTACAGAGCTGCAACGACGACATAGTGATAATGGTAGTGTCCGTAGTTCTTGAATTACCACTTAATCTCGATATTCGGTTGGGTCGAGTTCGTTTATGTACATTATCTGAATTTTGTGCTTTTTTACACTTTCAACTGATGATGATGCTCATTGTTGTAATTTCACTGCTAAAAGTTCATTTATAATTTAGAATCAATCCCTCAGCTTGGTGATATTCGTTAGAGACGGTAAGGAAGTATTAATCTTCGTTTTATCCTCTTCATTATCCACATCACAATTGTTTTCCTGCATCCTTAAAAAATGAAATTCTCTGAACTTAATGGAGGAGGTTTTATGAGATACATAATATACAGTCATTCTCTTCCGTTTATACATAATTGATTTTCATGTCAATGCGCAGACGGTGGAGGTGAATCTTGACATTTCTTGGAATTTTTTTTTTTTTTTTCCTTTCACATAACAGTGTTTTTTTTTTCTTTGAAATTTCTTTCACATAACAGTGGAATATTTCGGTTCTAATTGAAATTTCTTTCACATAACAGTGGAATATTTCGGTTCTAATTTTCTGCAGAAGGAAGACTTTCCAGATAATTTATTTTTCGGTTTTTCTGGGCCAAAAAAAAGGGTCTTTTGAGCCATCAAAAAGAACAGTCAGGTGCTGCGTATTCAACAACATTTAGACGTTTTATATACAATTCATATTCGAAATTTTACATTCTTGGAAGGAATTCTTGATAAATTGTTGGGTGTCTCATAAAAGAAGCAGACGAATGAATTCATATTTTGACAAAACTACCCTTTGTGATGTTTTTATTCGTTTTTATTTCATACGGATAAGTCCTTTGCATGTATACTAACTCTCTGGAAGGTATGTGTAGATGTGACCAAAAGAGTAGTTGGTTTTGGAACAGCATGTTCTGCATGGTTGATGTATTTTTGCATGGATATTATCCATGCAAAATTAAGTGAAACATTTGGTTAGTGCATTTATTTTCCGTATTTCCTGATTCCTGCGTTAAAATTTTTAAATGATGAAGCAAGCAGTGGTTTTGCAATGCATTTGAGTTAAATGGCACTGATATTTCTGCTTCAGCAATGCGTCACACTTTTCGCTTTGAAATAATTTGAATATCTGAGAATTCGATGAGAAATGAGTCTTTTTTGGATAAGTTATATGATATACCAGGGCAAGAAAAATGATTGTTTTAATGCATTTATTTTTTCATTTTGCTATTTAAAAAACATTCGATGCATGTGATGTCTGCCTTATGGCTAAGCGAGACTTACGGCTGAATCATCACTGATCAACGATGGAGAAAATTTCATTGAAGATGGTTAAGATGAGTTTACAACATGCTTATGTCGTTTTTTCAGGTGGTGTTCCATCGGCGCGGAAGGAAGTTATTCGGCATAAAATTCGAGCAATCGGTAAAATGGCTCGTGCTTTCTCAGTGCTAAGGTTTTTTTTTCTTTAAAATGTAAATTTTACTGTACATATGTTCAGTATGAACAAGTATTAGCGTCTAAAACAACCGTTATTTCGTGTTGTCTGTTCTTATTCGACGTATACGTTGTTTTTGTGTGGGGTTTAATTGGGGCGCATGCGTTGTTTCTGTTTGGGGCCTAACATGACGATTTCTTGAAAATTTTTCGAAAACTTTTTATAAGTCAAAAACTTAATTTAATTCTTAGTTCCGTAATTTCCTGGTGATTTCATATCAGTTAAAAATTTTTCCTTTTGCTTAGTTTAGGATAGGAACCATTGTTGCTTATGCTGTTGAAAGAAGTGTTTTTAGTTCTGTGAAATCTCTAAGCGGTCACTGTTAAAATAATAGGTCGAATGCAACCAAGTTTATGCTATTTGGCAATATCTTGACTGATGTACGATGACATATCTGCTAATTTAAATAACTTTTAAAAAATGATTTTTCTTCTTGATGCTAAGATATCTTAGTTCGCATCTAAGCTTGTTTTCAGGGAAGAAAGTGAGTCTGTATTACAGTTGAAGGGACTCACGCCAACTGGCAATTTACCGCTCTTCACACTTCAGGAAGGTAGACGTGGAATTCAGGAAGGTACTTTATTTTTCATGTGAAATCCTTTCATTTTTTTAGAAATATCGCAGTCTGTAGTGAATTCTTTTCGCATTATTTTTGAGGTTTAAAACTTAAGAAAAATCGTGGTACTTTTGTAGCTGTTGAACGGTATTCCTTGCTATTGCCGTAGAATTCGATGAATTCTTTTTAAAATGCTTTTCTCTTTTTTTTGTCGATGATTTTTAACGATTTAAGACAAGAAAGAATTTTCAATCGCATTGTTAGGAGTTCAGGTTGAAAATGAAAATATATTTCATTGCGATTCTGGTTTATTTAGGGAAAAGTTTATAGGATTTTAATATAAACTATAAATTGGTGGTTTAAATCTTTACCTTACCTTTTGTAGAATTAAGGATGATTTTGGTCTAAAATAGGAAAAATTCAGCTTTCCAATCAAATCTAAAAATTAGTGCAGGTTTTTTAGATGTTTTGATAGGTGATAGTTGATATGATAATAATTTAACGACAAAAGAACGCTATAGCCAAGTTAGATTTGGTTCAGTTTGCTTATAAGATTGGAGGAATTGGTTATTGAAATTAATTTATCACTGAAGTGCAGGTTTATTTGATTATTCTAAATCATTTAGGAATTCGTTCATTTGCTTATACATGCACATCTCCTTTACAGACTTGCGATATTTTTATGATTATTGTTGTTTAATAAGCTTATTGTTTGTTTCAGTACACATTCTTTAGTTCTTATTGGACCTTCTAGCCTTTTCAAAGCAGCATTTTTTAGGGACATGTGTGATAGTTTCAAGATTATCCATATATATTCATTTCAGCTAATGTAATTGTTTTTTGGGTAGTAGAGCTGAATCGAAAGTTTATAGGATTAGAGTGAGTCACAGGTGAAATGCGTTTGTACAGCAGCTGCCATTCATGGAATGTATAATTACCGAACTACATCCAGTATTTGTAGCATTATCCGGAATAGGACCTGGTCATCGGATTCAGTCATTTGATGAGGCGAAACGGTTAGATAAAATCAATGAACGTATGCCTCCATCAATGGCAACTCCAGCACAATCACCGATGGCTAGTCCGTCAGGTCGTCGTGGTAGTCCAAATGTCAGCAACAGTACGACACCCATACCACCGGCAACAACTGCAACAATTTAAAAACAAGCAGCTCTATGTGCTGCTTTTTTTTCACAGGTTCTCTCCAACTGGAATATTAAATACAAAACTCATGTTCGGTTGATCGATTTTATTTTTTTTATTGTTTTGAAATGATCATTCTATTAAATGTATGATTTTTATTCGGTGTGTGTGTTTTTTTTTTGGAAGGGGTCGTATATTTTGAAGGAAAAAGATATATTTTTTAATCGATTTTAATTCGGAAAAACCACGAATATTCTCCGTTTTTTTCCCATTTTATCGTTCTTGAAAACTGATCAAATGAAGTCATAATTCAGACCATGGATTGTCCTTATTTGCGATCAGTTAATATATAAATTTCAAATTTTGAGGTAATTCTATTAAGTATTTAAATTATAGATATGTAGATTTTTGATAACAGTTAAATTGTAGCAAATAAAATTTTTATCTGAAAATTTTTTACTTTCAAAGTTGTCCTTGCTGTTTGTTACTTTTTTATGTTTCAAGTTTATCTTCGCAGCTCACTGTTTGCAATCTTTTGTGTCGCTTTTCTGTTTTTCTATTTCCGAAGGATTTGGTTTTATGTTTTTGAAGAATTGATTGTATTATGGATATTGTATTGCTTATTTTTAATTATTGATAATTCAGAGGCAGGTTTCTTTACTTTTTTAATGTTGCTTCTTATGGCATTGTTCTTAACTTATTGTTGTCGGTGAAAAGAGAGAGAAAGAGATAGAGAATGAGAAATGAAGATGGTATAATGGTTGATTTACTTTTTTATCGCTGGTTTTCAATCATGAAAAGTTTTAGGTAAATTGATTGCTTCACTGTATTGGTCCTGCCTTCAGAGAATTTCATTCATTTGCCAAACTGGTATTGTTCTAGTCGATTGCTAACCGGTGGTTTTAATTATAATCAATGTCAGCAGTGTGTGGAGAGGGTTTGAGGAAATTTCCTTACTTTGCTTTTGTTTAAACTCATTTTATTGTGCTGCTGGTAACTATCGCTTCCTTTTTTCATGTTTTCTTTGTTAGGTTAGGGGTGATACCAATAATCCACTTCCTGAATACATTATCAAATTACGTGTAATGATGACAGTATCATATATTAGAAATTTAGAATTTCGGGAATATTCCATGATTTAAACCAAAAAGAGACTAAAATTTTGCTAAAAATTTTTCTCAAAATGAGCAAATCTTACGACAACTTTTTTTAGCGCTTGTATTGTGATGATATCATAGATAGTGGAATATTTTTAGGTCAAAGAAATGTTATTTATTTGATTTTCAAATATACTACAGCATTGCCAAATGTGAATATTCCAAATGGATCAAATAATTTGTGGTATTTTTATATGTAGTGTTTTGAATTTGTCCTGAACTATTTTGTGCAGAATATTTTCATGGTACAAATTAAGTCGCAAGGACAGCACATTGCAATAGTTTCTAATGCTTCTTTTTTTCAAAAAAAAGAGCATCTGATGGAAGCTTACATTGAAAATGTCATTGGTGTAGTCCAATTAATCCCGATTTTTGAGTGATACATTTTATGACGTCATCATTTCAGTATATTTTGTAAAACGTTCTGTATTTTTGCTGTTGCTAGCATATGGTCTTGAAATGTAATAAATTGCTTGTAAATTACGAAATATTGAAAGCAGCAAAATTATAATAAGTCGCCCGAACTTGGCAGTTGACTATTTTGGAATTTCTTTTCAAACGACTAAATAGTCAAGTACAAAGTTAATAAAAGATACAATCCTTGATAAAATACGTATCCGCAAATGCAAAAACAACTGCAATTGTAGAAGAATGCAAGTTTAACCTGAAAGAAAAAAGAAAGGTAGGACGATTGTGGTGTGGATAAATGATAAATTATTTCAATAATCATTTCATAAAATTGTTTTTCATATATATTTTCTTATTTACATGGTTATAAAATTGATCTAGCGGAATGGTGACGAATAATTTGGACGGAAGATATGGGAACAAGTGGTAAATATGAGCCAAACCTGTTTTTTTTGAACATTTTATTCAAGAGAAGAGTGGATTTAATGGTAAGCCAGCAGTAGTAGTAGTAGTAGTAGTGATGGTACTAATTTCATTCACCTGTCCAACTTCCCATCTGCTCTCCTCTACCTCGCTCAAATCTCGTAATTTTTTTTTGCGAAATTTTTTTTCTCACCAATCGTATTGAAAGATGGAAATTTCACTTATTAATTGTTGATTACCTTCAACGGTGGTAGATGGAAGAAGACGTGATCACAGTGTAATAATCAATTGGTTAAATGTTAAATGATGTTGAATTTTTGTAAAATTTCATTTCACAATTAATTATAAATGCGAAAAATTTTGAAGACTAACGAATAACATCACCTCCTATATTATTCTATTCGAATTTCTTATTGTTCCTAATTCTTTTTATTAATTTTTTGCAATGAATTTGGACATTTTTTTTGTTTTTTTTAAATGAACTTTGAAAATTTCAAGGAAAAAATTTTTTTCTCAAAAATATCGGGATGTATTGATTGAAATTGTTTTGCCGTTTGCTTTGCTTTTCCTTGCTTTGCTTTGCTTTGCTTTGATTTGGTTTGCTTGAATGATTTGGTCCTTTAATTCTTGCCATTATTTACCATTTCGCAATTTTAACCGTTGTACTTTACAAAATTTTGATGAGAGTAATACGCTCGAAAGTTTGAACAATCCGACAGAATTGTTTAAACTTTTACTCGGCATTGTTTAACAACGAATTGAAGATTTACTTCCGCTTTTAGCATTTGATGAATTGGTAAGAAAAAGAAAAACGTTGAGAAATGGATGAAATGAAATGAAAATAATTTTTCTTATTCAAAAGAATAGAGAAGAGAGAGAGAAAGAAGCGGGGAAAAAGAGGATGACGTAAAAATTTGTATCAATCAAAATTTTCTTTTTTCTTCCGTTTCATTTTGAAATTGTTCATCCTTATGAAGGTTCATCCTTTTTTGCTATCATCAATTAAAAATTGTGCAATTACGACAAAACATAAATTAAAAGGACGGTGAACCACAATTGTTCCTCTCGTCTTCGCAGATTTTTCTTAGGAAAAATGGTTTAATTATCGTACTTATCAATCATTGAAATAAGAATTAATGAGAAAAAATTTTATTTGGTAAGTTAATTCAAGTTTTATTTAACACTGAATTCATAATAGTATAAAACATATCGTTGAGGAATCGTACCTCTGACCATCATCTTGGAAAAAGATGGCAACCACTTTACCACTTGCGCCATGCTGCGTCACATGAATCTCGAGAGTATTGATGGAGTACAGTGACCCAACCACCAACTCCTTTGTTTTCGATTTTTGGATTTTACTCGAATTTTATTTCGTCCAAATGTGTATAAAGTTCGATCGTTCTTGCTGTTTACTGTTTACCAGTTGGTGGATACATTTTCGTGCAAGGAATGCGGTTGAACGAAAGTAGGAACTTACCTGTCATGAGAAAAATGATATTTGATTGTTTGATCGTTTCAGCTAGGCTGATGTGTTGTTATATGTAAAATGAATAAGACACTGGATTATGGTGGAAATAAAACGCAAGAAAATGATGAAAAACACGTACGTTCAGGTCAGTCTGCCACTCAACAATCGAGGTATTCATTTATTAAATTTAAATTTTATTTTTCCGAGCTAAACAACTTTCGTATAGATCAAGTTAATTCGATAAAAAATGAGAAAAAAGCGCATCAGAAATATTTAGAATTCGATTTATTTCATGTATGATTATGTGATGTAAAGACTTTTAACTTTTCCTATTTTTCAGATGGTTTTCCGGTTTACGTGCAAAGATCTCGCAGCTTAATATGCCGGAATGGTTGAGTCAACTTGGAATTAGGAATTCCAGTAATGTTGCAACTATAGAGGAAGTGGTAATTACATTCATGCTAATTTGGAAATGATAGCTATAGTGATTTAAAAAAAAGTGGACTTAGTGCTTATGAAATTGGCGGAAATGTGAAATGTTTTTGGGAAAAAATGAATGCCATAAAAAGAGGTATTAAGTAGACTTTATCCGTCGGAATTGGATGTTAAGGTGTAAATGAAGTGTAATGGTTGATTTTTATCAACAAACTTGTAGCTCTTAAAATGGCTAATAGAAATATAAAGGGCATGCTTTGCGATTTCCAGTTATCCGGCAGTAAAATTGAGGAAAAGGTGTACTGCAAAGATGATCAATTAGAACAGAGGTTCAATGATGTTCTGGAGACATGTACTGATTTAGGATTGGGCGTAAATGAAGTAAGCTAAATGATTTTTGTCTTTAAAAATTTTATAATTGTGTCTAATGGGTTCTCATAGTGCCATTTTTGACACATACATGTATTAAAAGTATTTTTTCAAGTTTCTCAGCATTATTAAATTAGTCGCGAAGCGATTAATTAAGTCAGTTCGGCTTACAGAGTGATACGATAGGCTCATGGTTATTGGAAAAAGTTGATTATGGCGATACCATCGCTCTGCAACACTTTGGCCCATTAAAAAATCTCATTACGGGTTGCAGTCATCCAGGAAAAGGACACGATTTCTTGTAAGATTTCAAAACAAATGAATCTTTTTGTTAATTAAAAGTTGTTGAAATATTTTTCGATAATTACAGGTCATTAACTGTCACCCATCCAACATGGTGTGACAAATGTGGAGATTTTATGTGGGGATTTCTTACACGAGCTGTGATGTGTGATAGTAAGTGATAGTAACGATGATATTTTGTATAAAAAATTATATGTCAAATTATTTGTATTGAATCTTGAAAGTAAAAAATCTATAGAAACACTTTTTTGAAGACTAAAATTTTTGAAAATCTGAGGCTAAATGATGTTGAACTTTTTACTTTCAGACTGTAATTACACGTGCCACTGGAAATGTAGTTCATTGGTCACACTTAATTGTAAAACAGCCGATAGTACCCTAAATTCATATCACGAATTAGCTGTAGCTTCTTGTTCAAATCTCAAAATGTTCACTGAAAATGACGAAATTCTTGAGGTTTGCATTTTTTTTTCTTCAAGCGATTTTCAAAAGTTTTAAACTTTCATTTCAAATTTTGCATAATATAAACGAAAGAAAAGCCTTCAAAACACTCATCTTTTCACTTTACTTTTTACTTTTTCACGCACAAGGTTTCACAAATTTATACAGGAAGAAAAAGACGAAACCAGCGGCTTTTTACAAATTCACATGAATTTTATGCGGCCTATTAATGTGGTTTCAAGCGATTCACTATCATTTCTAGATGTTACTAACGAATCCGGTAAGTTTTTCGCGTGATTTTATTTTGAAATATCTTAGGTCAAGTTTCGAACTGGTGAGACGGCGGTTTGATTGTTTTGAAACACTTATTGGAATTCATGGTTGAAAATTTCGGTATTTTTCAGAGTCTGTAACTACCAATTCTGTAAGGACAATCACAACGTTTTTCCTACCCAGAAATACCGTCAAGAATGTGAATGTAAGCAGCAAGGTGACCACCAGGTATGTGTTGACCGGTTTCAATTTGTCATTTTTCGCTTAAAATTCAAATAGATATCTTTTTTTTCCAGAGAGATGATTGTAACATTACTGCGAAAATTCCGAGTTGCCGATAATCCGCGAAAGTTTGCACTTTATGAACGCGTATTTCAACCCTCAGAAAGTCCAACTGTACAGAATTGTATGTTTTTGCGTGATATTTCTTTGAGAAATTTTGCATCGTTTGATACTAAACTTTCTATTTCACTGTATTCATTTATTCAAAACTATTTTATTCTATTTTTTGATGTTCTGAAAATGAAGTTCTGATTCAAGGTAGCTTAACTCGCATTCCGGACGACTCTTTTCCGTTAAAAATTGTGCGATCATGGGAAGAGAAGGGTGAGAAACGACAGTTACTTTTACAAGAGAACGATACAGGAGATATTTTGGTTTGTCTATTTCTATATAAGTCAAATTTGTGTGGTACTTAATCATTCGTTGTTTACTAGATTGAAAGTTTCTCTCGAGAGAACTTATACATGTGGAAATTGCTGTGATTTCAGTGGGATATGTTTGAAATACCAGAACTGGAGAATTTCTTGAAAATACTTGAAGATGAGGAAAAACAATATTCTTTCCGAATTCGGCAGAAATACGATGCTTACAGGTCGGTTTTTGTTGAATTTTTTAAGGCTTATGTACTGTCTATTTAATGTATTCGCTTTTTAAATTGTACATGCTTAACTGATGCAGGTTTTATGTGCGCCTTGATGCTTTGATTACGTTGATGTTGATAAACTTGTGTTTTCAGGTGGTATTTGGATGAGAATTTACGTAATCGAGGTTTTGCTATAGATGGCGATGAATTTACTCTAGTAAAAGCAAATTCTTGTGTATCCACTGATGTTTAGCGTGCTTTTGAGCTTTCTGCAGCAGTTAGAGTTTGTAATTTTTGAAGTGCTTGGCAAAATATTTTTGTCGAATCTTCATTAAATGAATAATTGGTTCTGTTTGAAATGATTGTTTGTTAATATATCATAACGTAGTATAAGACATTCATTTTTTTCTTTTATTTGGATCGGTGAAATTGAATCCACTTTGTTATGGCAATGTTTCATTTGTGTGTTTTCGATTTGCTTGAAAATTGTTTGTAGTTCTAGATTTCTCAGCTTTCATTGTTATTTATTGCAGTATGTGATGTTTCAAGTAAATGTTTGCAGTTCTTCTCGTTGCGTAGCAATCGTTAAGTTGTCAGGGCATTCCTTTGCAGCTGATTGGATTATTTAAAAGAACGAAGGTTCGGATCATTCCGAATGCCTAACAAAGGACCAGACTAAAAATGGTTGGACTGGAAGTTTCTGTGTCTCTTTGAAGAAATCCATCTACAGCAATCTGGTTTATCGTTTTCCTTTTTTTTTTATCACTATGCACGAACAAAAAAGATATATGCACTCATGGGAATATGAATATCTTTGCGCTGTTTGAAAAGTTAAAAAAAAACATCTACGCGAGAGTAGAACATTCTGGATGAGCTGTTGAAATGGATTTTTTTTCTTTGCTGCGAAACGCTATCGATTATTCTCTTTTTTTCTAGATCAAGGAATTTAAATTTCGAAATATTTGCAAAAAATTATTGGCCTTTTTTTCATTGTTTCATTTCCACAATTGTGATTGATCCTGATAACAAGTTGATTTGAAATCATTAGAAACTTTGAAAATTTTCAGTGTACAAATGTAACCATTCGATTTTATTCCTATCCTTTGAAAAAAAGAAATGATAAAATTTTATAATATCGAAATCAAAATTCGGCTTTCACTCTGTTCAATTTTTTTTCAAGAAAATTTTCCAAACTATATGCATATATATCTATGCTAAATCGATAATGAAACGATGAAGTGATTGATAAATTTTTTTTGGGATAAATTTTTGCATTTTGGTTTGGGGAAAAATTTGATGAATGAAATTTAAAAAGGATTTGAATGATTGAAATATGACTTTATCATTCAGCAGTAATAGTTTTTTGGAAAGGCGAAATTAAGTGAGCTGGAGAATTCGTAAAAAAGATAATAAAAACTAAAATTGGTAGACACGTGAAAAGAATGTATGAATAACTTGATTATGTTGCAGGTGACGGATGAGAAACTTTTGGTAATCATACCTTACTATTAGTACCACTACTACTACTGTGGAATCAACTACTATCACTTAGGAATCACTTCTTTGCTTGCTTAACTGAATCCCGAAAAACGGAGGAAATATTTTTAAGGGAATGTAAATTGCTGAACTTGAAAAAGGAACATTTCAATTTTTTAATTTTGGTTTTGAATTTACAGATAATTGTCTTAAAAACGAGTTTATTATTTAATAATTATCAAAATTTTTCACTAATTAATTAATTAAGCAAAAGTACATAAATATATATTTCATTGTTTAGTTAACCGACAAATTTATTTGATAAAAATCCTTTGCAAGTTATCAGCCATGTTATCAGAAATCATTTATCACGCTGTAATCATCCTTCTGGACTGCTCATCCACTTCGGGGTTTTTTTCCGATGACAAAATTTTATTAAACCGGAAAAACGTGATAACAGTTGATATGGGAGAAGGGACAATCAAAGAAATTTTTTGAATTTTGCTTCGAAACGATTGAATTTGGATGGTTTTCATGGGATAAATAAATTTGAAGTATTTGAAGAATTCGCACAAACCTTGAAAATAGTGAAAATGTGATAATTTATTGGAACCATTCCAATAAACCTTTTCCGTTTTTCCGTTCCTTTCCTTTTTTCCACAAAAAAAAATTATTTTTAACTATCAGTTTTGATGTGCCTTAATTTTGTCAAATACAAATTTCCTCCCTTTTTTCTTCTCTCCCAGCTTAAATTTTAAATTTCACCAAAAGGAAAATTGTTTTCATTATATTCCTTCTCCGTTTTTTCCTTTCTTTCTCCCTAAAGCTCCGCTTGATTGTGGCAAAATTTCGTTTTGTTTTGTTTCTGTTCATCGTCGAGAATTAAATAAATGGAAAGATTCTTTTTGTGCAAAATTTAGCAATTATTATCCATTTTGTTTTTTAGACTATCTAGATTTTTTTTATTACGAAACCTTTCTTTAGGAAAAGTTTTTTCTAAGTTGTGAAAAAATAAGGGTACTTCGTTTTTTTTAGTATATATTTGCATATTTTAAAAATTAGTGTATTTAGAGATGTGGAAAAATGGTTGGGATAGATGGATATGGGAGGAAGGGGTCTATGTATATATTACAACAAAATTTGTTGGCAAATGAAACTAAATTTTGATGGAGAAAACAAGGCAGATTATTAATCCCGAGAGGAAACTTTTTCTACCACACCAAATCTGTCATTTTTGGCCCAAATAATAGGAATGACGTTAAGCTGGGAAGTTATGTATCAAAAAAAAATTTTTTTGTTCAATCTTTTTAAATTTGAAATAAATTAACTTTTTTTTGTTCATTACAAGCTTATCTTTGTTAATTGATGTCACCACTATCAATGCTATTTTGGTATTTTCGCGCAAGCTTCAATGTGTCCAAAAAAGGGAATTGTGTAATGTTCGAAAATTTGCAAGAAATCTCCGTGAGAATTTCAATTTTTAGATGACAATGAGAATTGAAATTTATTTTGTTTGATTCACGCTGGTAATATATTAAATTTAGGACAATAGCATTTTTATAAGTCTCACTGTGAATGTTTTTGCTGACGAATTTATATCACGGAAACCAAAAATTTCTTCGTTTTTAATTTAAAAAATTTTTTTAATCCAAAATTTTAATCTTAAGCATAAACATTTTTGGCAAATACATGATATTACTCCAAAAAGTTGTATTCAGTAGAATATTTTAACAAAATTTATTAAAATCAAATAAACTTGGCAATTTTTGCCATTACAAATTTCTTTTTTTGATTCAAAATTTAATTAAAATTAATTTTGATTACACTAATTCAAAAAGGAAAAATTCTACTATTTCCATGAAATAGTAGAATGATAAAAAATAAATTTTACCTCGAATATTTAAGCAAAAAATTTGGTTCAATGAGATTCAAATAAAATTTTTTTTGTTTGAAATTTTAAGTTTACATCAAAATATAAAAAAACTTTGATTTGAAGTTGTTCGGATAGACGAAAATCAATTTCAATTAAAATTCAGGACAATGAAATTAAAGGAAATTTTCAATTTAAGTAATAAAGTCAAAAAAAAACTTTTACTTGAGATTTACAAACAAAAGTTTCATTCAGCGTAATCAAATTTAAATTATGTTTTTCAAAAATTTTAATGTATTCAAATAAATTTGTAAAAAGGACTGATTAAAATTTAATCAAAATGAATTTTTCAATTCAAACAAATGAAATTTGCAATACATCAAAGGACTTATTTAGCATTTTTTTAAATATTTTTCCAAATATTTTAATCATTTTGTTCGAAAGGAAATATTGAAGAAATGGTGTGAAATAGTAATGAATGATTTATTCATTCTTTCCTTTTTTTTATAAATTACTTCGAAAAAACGTTCGTAAAAAATTCATTCATTCTGCGACGATAAAATTGAGATTTTAAAGGATTTACAAAATTTTTCTCAATTTTTTAAAAAGCTCTAATATTATTGAATGAATTTAACGGAATAATTTTGTAAAAAAAAGAAAAATCTTTTCCCTCTTTTTTTGCTTCCCAAAAAATGAAAGCTGTAAAATTGATTAGTTATATCGGAATTAATAGAAAAAATTGTGAAAGTTTCGCTGTTTAAAAAACAAATTGTGAAGAAATATTTTTTTGCATTTATTTATAAAATAGTTTTACAAAAAAAATTTTTTATTGCAAGAAATAAAATTTTTAAAAATTTTCGTTTTCTTTCTTTCATTTCGTAGAGGAAAAAAATTATTGAATAAGAAAATATGAAAAGAAAGTTGAAAGAAAAAATAATAATAAAAGTTTTGGTTTTTAATGGTAATTGTGAAAATTTTTGCGGGAATTGAGTAAATGAAGTAATCCAATTGTCCTGCGCTTTCCTTCAATTTGCAAAAATTTATCGTAAATAATTTCAGGAAGGTTGGCCAGGATTTTGCTTTCAACGCATCCTACATCCTTAACTTGAAAATACTTTCCTCGTTAATTTCAAATCCTTCCATCAATTTGTTCCATTCAATTCACATTCTTTTAACAATGCCACTAAATTACGGGATTGTCATCAACACATAAATTTTTCAATTTCTTACACCCTCTCCCTCCTTCTCCCTCCTTCTCTCTCTCTTTTTTTCTTTCCCATTTAGTTATAGCTATTTGTAATGTATTTATTTATTTTTTTTTGATGAGAAAATTTCAAAGAAATAAAGTGCTAAACGAAATTAAAAAATTTGATAAATCTCTCAGACATTTGACATTTTACGAATAATTATTGTGGTGGGTCAGATAAAATTTTGCATTCATTATGATTGTTCAAATTCTAAAATTACAATTTTGTAAAACTTTGATCGATTAAATTTCAACAAAAAATTTAGCAAAAAAAATTGGTTAAAAAATCCTTGTCTTGAAGAAATTTACAACCATCAATGATTGGATAAGATTTTTCGCTTTCCTTTTTCTCTCTCTTTCGCCCTTTTATCAATATTTTAAATTTGAAAAGTATCAAATTTTATTTATTTATTTCTATTTCTTTAAGTTTGATCAAACGCAAAATGAAAAAATAAAATAAAAAAATTATGAATCATTTAAAAATATCCGAATGGTTTACTCCGAAATCCTCGATGTACAGGGCAAACAGGAAGAAAGGTAATTCAGCGCGTTTCCGTTTTTCTTCAAATGATTGGCAAACAGGTAGCATCTAATTCAATCTTAAAAAAAATTCAGTTTTGCAAAGAAAACATTAAAAATTAAAGTAACAACAAAAACAATGTTTTTTAAAAAACACAGTTCATCAGTTTCATGTTATTACTATTAAAGTTTGGAATTTTCATCAAATTTGAATTAAACTTTTTGCAAAAACGGAAAATAAACTACCGCAGTTTTTGCAAAGGAAGATTTTAAATGCGGAGAAGGAAAGGGGGAGAGGGATTGGGAGATGGCGGAAAGCAGAAAGTAAGAAAAGGACAAATTTAATAATTTCTTTATAAGTTTCAAGGGCACAGTAAGCAAGAATTCAAAAGAGCCTGAATAAGCCGAAAAATCAACCAATAGTTTCAAGCTTAAACTACCTTTGCCCCACCTTCTATTTCATTCTTCGTAAAAATATTTCGATACATTTCATTTTTGGCTACTCCCAAAACTTTTTTCCCCTTCAACTATTCGGTAATCTTTTCTTTTTTCTGTGTTTGAGCTAAAGAATTTTGAAAATCAGGGAAAAAGAGAGAGAGAGAGAAACAAACAGAGAGGTAGAGAAAGTTTTTTCCACGCTTATTTTTATCCATTTTTTCTACAATTTCAATGATTTATGTGAGTTTTTGTAAAAAATTTACAAAAAGAAAAAAAACCCAAAATTGAAAACAAAAATTTTGAAAATTAATGCATTAAATTTGGGATATTATTACATTTGTGAATGAATTATTCCCAATTTTTTCTCGATTTTTAATTTTTTATCCCTGATTTTCTTTTGCTTTTTATTTTTTTTAATATCTTATCGCTCTTTATGATCAGCCGTCGGCATGACGTATGTCGTACATACGTACGTGTAAATTTGTGCAAAATTTTAGCGTAAAAATATATACATTATTCATTGATTCATTTTTGTTTTTTAATTTTATAAAATCAAACAAATTTGTCGTTTGATTTTTGGATAAAAAATTAAACATTATTAATTATCTAATAACTTCATTAAAGTTTATTTTAATACAAAAACTTTCATAATAAAAATTTAGTTATTCGAATTGAATTTTGAAATTGATGGTATAACATTCTGCAAATTTCATTGTATAAACATTTGCAAAAGATTCAAATTTAAATAAAAATTTGAATTTCGCTTCAAATCTTTGCTGCCTTCAATTATCAGCTAACAGTAATGCAAAATTTACAAAAACTATCAAATTAAAAAAAAATTTTTTTTTTAACACATTGATGGAAATATTTACTAAAAATTTTTGGATAGTGAAATTCGAAAGCATTTTTTTTTTTTTGTTGCTGACAACAATGCTAAAATTTTTATCCAAAAAATGAAACAGAGAGGCTGCGAAAGAGAGGAAGAGAGAAAGGGTGAAAGAGAGGGAGAGACACACAAAAGGAAAATAAATCGGAAGACCTAGAAGAATAAGGTGAAAAAAAAACATAAAGTGGTAAGATGATAATTATTAGCTACTTCCATGGAAATTCAGGATATTTCGTGCGAAATTTAAATTAGATATCGTGTGAAATTTGAAAAACAAAAAAAAACCTTTTTTTCAATTCAAAAAAAACTATTTCCGTTGTTTTTCATCGCTCCCGAACTTTTTTCCCTTTTTTCACTCACAAATAAACCAACTAACTATGCAAGCTTTAATTGAGCTTATCTTAATTTGAGCATTTTAATCAATCAGTGAAATTTTTTCCTTTATTTTTTTTTAGTAATGTTGCCATCCACAATATTCTTCCCTACTACCTTCATTTTCTCTTTCCTTTCCCTTCATCCCGTCCATCCGTTCTTTCCATCCTTTCTTAAATTATTTAGATAAAATAATTTGAAATTTCCCATCTTTCGCTAATTAAAATATTCCGTGTTGAAATACAATGAATGAAATTTTTGTTGAAATTGAGTTCGTATTCTTTTCTTTCCTTTTTTCGATTAAAATTCAAAGTTCTGTTTAACTAAGGTATTATTGGAAAAACAAAGAAAAATGCTACTTTAACAGATAATAAAGTGATTTCGCTAGTTTAAATTATCTCAATTTTGATGACATTTGTTGCATGATCTGTTGGGTGATGATTTGAGGTAATTTTTTTCATTTTCTTTTCAACAATTCATGTCATTCGTTGTCGTGGGTACCTTTCATGAGTCTTTCTCAATTACCTGTGCAAATTGTTATCAAACAAAAGATATATTCCTTGTACTTTTTGCCTTCTGCTTTAGCTATTCATCTCTTTGAGCTCCATATATCGTTTTCTGTTCTTGCTCTTATTTTTACTATTGTTGTTGTTGTTTATTGTTGCTTGTTTTCCTTTGTTACGGTTTATTGTTTATTATCATCATTATCATTGTTGTTGGTGCAATTAATCCTACTATTAATTAATCATATTGTTTTCCTCTTAACATACACAAAAGTTCTTTCTTCCATTTAAAATTCCAATTTTTTTAAAGCTGAAATGACTTAAAATAAATATTGCAACGAATACAATAGAATTGATTTGCTTCATTTCAAAAAAAATTTTAATTACAATTCAAAAATCAAAACCATTTCTTCTCCAAAATTTGTAAAAAAATCGAATGAGAAATATTTCCAGGAAAAGAATAAATAATTTTAAATGAAATTTTTAATTAATTTATTTATTTATTTTACTTTGTGTTTGTCCATTTATTAATCCGTTCATTCATCTATTTATCGATTTATGTATTTGTTTACATATTTAATTTAATGAGTATTTGAAATTTAATTCTTCTCTTTTTCTCTTTCACTTTTTCTTCCTCTCTCCTTCTCTCTCTCTGTATTCTTTTTCCTTCAACTTTCCGATTCTTTGATCTCATGATTTTCTTACAAGAAAAATTAAAATTTGAAAATGAAATAAAATAAGCATTTTCGCATAACACTAGCAAATTGTACAAGCAAATATATTTTTCTGCATGCAAATTTATCCATATCTTTTTAGGTATGAAATTTTGAATAAATTCCGGGATTGCATTAATTAAGGTTTAATTAGTAGCTTTGAGATTTCACCACCGTCAAACTGGATTGTTTTTTTTTATTTATGCACACAACATTTTTGCTTTTTTTTTACTAAAAACCGTCCTAATCAATCACATTTTCAAAATATGATTATTTGTAAAAATTTCAAAAAGCACTTCTTTAAATTTTAAATAGTTGAAAATTTGAAGAATACCAGAGCTATTTGGAACACCGGTAGAGGGGGGTCACCGAAATCATTTAACCGGAATAAGCAATAATTCGGCTTGTTGCCTTATTTGCTAAAATTTTAATTAGTGATCTACAATAATTTTTTGAACTTGATAAATCACCAATAATTTCGTAAATTAATGGTGTAAAAAAACTGTTTGATTGTATTTAACAATTGTCTCTGTTGTAATAATACCTGACCAATTCAAAAATTGTAATTCATATGCTAAATAATTAAATTGTTTCATTCTTCCTGTAATATTACTGTAGGTTTTATTGCAAATTTCATTTGTCTTTTTACAGTTAAATCAAAAGTTACATGTGAAGTTTTCGTATTCCATTTTTTTTGTTTTATTAAATTAAAATTAATTTTTTTTCTCCTAGAAATAATTTATCCTCCAATCAGTTCACCTTTTCAAAGTTAATTAAATTTACATTTCAGTTCATTTTATTGGTGAAATTCAGCTTATAGTCGGTACAGAGAACCATGCACCAGTAATTTTCAAGTATCATCTCGTTAATAATTAAGGTACTTTGAAGAAAAAAAATTTAATGCAATAAATTTTTTTAGACTATTAATTATTTTCTTATTAAAAAAGTCTGGTTAATGACTGAATTTTTTTTACTTGAAATGTCGAAATTAACAAAATCTCATTTCACTAAATTATTCATCCAATTAAAAGTTCACTGTGAAATTTATTATTTTACCGTTTAATTATAGGAAAATTTGAAATTTCATTTTTCCTAACAGCAAAAAAAAGATAAAAATAGCGAGAAAGAGAGAGAGAGAATGGGAGATAGTTGGACCAGAAGTGTGTGTGCGTCATTTTATGTTAATTTTTCCTAAACTTTTCATTGAAGTACAAATTTTGTTTAAATTCGGACAATTCCTTATAATTTTCTGATCGAGGAAAAATTTTTCGTTACAAAGTAAATTCATCGTTAGTTTACTGCTCCCCTAATAATTCAAACGATCGTTAGTTACTCAGCTACGTTGATCATAACATAAATATCGTTTTTACCGCAAAAGGTTTTAAGTTTCCGGAAAAATGGTAAGACTAATTCCATTATTTCCGGTTACATCTGAAATATCGGAAGATTTTGAAATTTAATTACTCAAAATGGGAAAATATTTATTTTTCGGAGAAATTTTAAGCGATAAGAACAAATATTCAGCGTCGAGATTCAATTGACTTTTCAGTTCTTTCATTATTTAATTAATTAATTAATGATTAATTTTTTTAAATCCAAATTGATTGTTTCCTGTCTAATTAAAAACTTTTTAAAAATGTTCAATGTGAAAATTAAAATTTGAAGGAGATTTTGAGATTGGGTTGTTAAATTTCATCGAATGTGAAATTTTATTCACTTCAGGTTTTTTTTTCCATTTCGAAATTGAATATTTTTTATGAAAAAAATTTTTGGAATTATTGCAAACAATTTCCATTTCATTTCCAATTCCTTCCGTAAAATTTTGGTACCATGTTATTAGTTTAACATTGTTCTACTTTCAAGAAAATTTCATAAAATTCCTAACGAAAAAATTTGGAAAACTGATATGTTAGCTTAAATTAGATTTAATTTAAATCTCATATGTTTTGCTCTCGTTTAAATTTAAATTTTAACTTCCAAGAACAGTTTGGTCAAGATGAACTTTTCAGCATAATTGAAGTCTTTTAAATTCACAATTTCTTTCTCTCCTATTTAAGAAAGTTTTTTTTTGTTCCAAACATTTTCCGATAACACTGAATTGCGTCCTGCTACCGTATAACCATTTTATTTGAAAACACAAAAATTACAGTATTATGTTCTTTGCCAATTCTTTTGGCACGAAAGAATTGGCTAATTTTTCCATTGATTTAAAGTTAAATTTAACTTTGCTGAAGCAGCTACTTATTCTAACCTGAAATTCTGGTAAAATTTCTAAATATACATATACACATATATTTACCATTAACTTGATACGTTGAAATTTTGGGAAATCAGTTCAAAATTAGGTTTACTTGGGTTTCCTTTATCAAATAGTACAGAAGAATAGCGGTACAAGCTATCCTCACCTTTCATCCAGTATTATTGATTTTAATTGACAAAACTGATAGCAATTTTAAAAAAATTGAAAAAATTGCTGATGAACCACTCGGACAAATTATCAATTCTAAGGGGAGCAAAATTATATTTTACAAAGTGATCAAAAAAAACTTCATTTTAGAGATATATGGACAAGCAATTCAATTTCAAAAAGAAAAAAAATTGGTGAAGTAGTTAGTTACAATTTGAAAATTAAACATTTTTAGATGCTGAATTCAAGATTATATCCTTGGAAGTCACATCAAAAAAAAAAATAATTCAAAGTTTGCGGTTACTGTTGAATTTTCAATTATCAAGAATCAATAAATAAATAAAAAAGGAAAAAGCAAGAAAACATGGTTGGTGCAAACAATTATCACCATTCCACACTAAAAATTGTCAATTAAAAAAAAAATTAATAAATACGATCTTTTTTCCCTCATTGTAATCCATAAATTTTCAATTTCCACTAATAAATTTGTGATGCAAAAATTTTCTAAACTATCAATACACTGCTCATCTATCTATCTATCTATCTATCTATCTATCTATCTATCTATCTATC
>JABVXS010000802.1:0-19904 GCA_013365335.1 Madathamugadia hiepei | reverse complement strand
CAGTAAGACTTCCTCTCCTTGTTGATACAGTAATATTTTGTCATTCAAGAATAACAATCCAAGAAGTTGTCAGCTTACGGTAATACTTTAATGTTAACACAGTGATAAGTGTTGCTGGGAAGAGCAACAGTATCAAACAAACAGATTACAGTAAGACTTCCTCTCCTTGTTGATACAGTAATTCGTAATTAGCTAAATTGAAAAGAGGAAAAATATTTAAATTATTGAAGTCCAAACATACCATATGTATCTTGCTAATACAAAACGATGATTTTGTTTTTGGCTCCTGTACTGTCCATGCTTGTGCACCTTTACCGTAATGATCCGTGCATAAATCCTACATATGACTTTTCATTATTTTAAAAAAATCAAATTTTATTTTTCAATTCTCTCTGCAACAATTCTTAGTAATGCAATATTGGTGAGCATAAAGATTAATTATTGCAAAGCAGAAATGAGAAAAAATAAATTAATTCATTCATTAGTTTCATCTTTTCAATCCTTCACATAATTCATGCCCACCTTTCATCCTTATTAATTAATCCTAATTAATTAAACAAGGAGAAAAATGGCATGTTCATTACATGACTCATATCTTTGATTTACCCTAATTAATCCTAATTAGCTAAGCAAGGAAAAAAATGGCGTGTTCATTACATGATTCATATCTTTAATTAACCCTAATTAATTAAGCAAGGAGAAAATGGCATGTTCATTACATGATTCATATCTTCAATTAACCCTAATTAATTAAACAAAAGGAATAAAATGGCATGTTCATTACATGATTCATATCGTTTTCATTTTCCCAAATTGGATTATATTCACATCTAAAGAAATTCATCCGATGCTTCTCATTTTTCTTCCAATTATTCTCATCTTCCGTTGCTGCCATATTTCTCTGCAATTAATTATTTTACTAACAATCATTTATCACATTACTCATTTAATTCTCCCAAATTAAACTAATTAAATGAAAATAAATCATTGAAAAAAAAAAATATATCATCCGTTACTTTGTTGAAGTAAAGTAATTTTGTAAAATTTAAGTTTGAAAAAAAAAAAAAAAAAAAATTCCAACAAACCATTTTATTGCGAATAAATGATGATACGAGGAAAAAAAGACATGCAGCAATAATGAGTGTAATTAATTCAAATATAAATAATATGGTGCATTGTTTACGGCGTAAAATATAACGCAGAAAACGTTCTTCATAACCGCGACGTGTACTTGATGAACCTTTTTTCTAGAAATGTAAAAATATTTCGAAATTTAATTAAAATTTTTGAATTAGTATTTTTGTTTGAATTTATAATTATATTTTACAATTGAAATAATTTCACTTTCACTTTTTCTTTTCTTTTTTTTTTTTCTTTTTAATTTCAACGAATTTTGAAAACTTTTTAGAAAAGAATAAACGAAATATGATTTTTTTAATTTTATTATTTTTTTTTGCAAAAAAAAATGAAATTATTGTTAAAATTGCATTTCTTATAAAACTTGAGGGAAAAAAAAAATTGGCAAAATTTTATTCGTATAAATAACAATTAAATGATTTTAATAATTTGAAAAAAAAAAAAATTAATTAAAAGAAAAAATTTTCATTTTTTGTAAAGTATTAATAATTTTGTAGCCAATAATAATTAATTACTGATAATTAATTATTAATATAATTGATAATCAACCATCAAAGCCGAATTTTATTACTGTTTATCAATCAATTATTTAAAACCGAAAATAAATTAGCAATTTTGAAAATGATAATCAATTAGTAATTTGTCGCTAAATATCAGTCATTAATTATCAACTACAATTTCCAATACTAATAATAAACTGCCAACTGTACAAGCGACAACCAATTTGTTGTTAATCAATTATCGATAATTAATTGCTAATTTTTTAATAAATTACCATTTATTAGTAAATTACTCAGTACTTTGTAACTAAAATACTGCATTAAATATGAGACAATAATTCGAATTTAATTAAAAATTACGCTCGGAGGCATGATCCTACCAAACTTTTGCCAGTTTACAACCAACAATGATTATTTCTATTTTTAAAAAATTTTTAATTTATTAAAATGTTTATTTTTTCAAAATTTTCATTCTTTCTAAGAGGCAAATTTTTATAATCATTAGTATCATTTGATCGATATTGATTAAAAGTGATCAATATATACGATCTGAAACCATTCGTAACTTTTTGCTTTTCTTAATATAAGCCGAAGTTTTTTTTTTTTTCAATAAATTTACCATTTCTTTTTTTGGCTAAACTTCAAACAAAATCAAAATATTTCTTATGTTTCTAATACATTCACGCAACTTCCATATTTTCTTAAAAAAAAAAAATGATAAATACATTTCTCCATATCATTTACCGTATCACTTAAATGATGAAAAAATTTTTACCATAACTCTTATAAGATGAAGGATGGCTATTGTACTCTGATAATATGAATATGAAGGATGGCTATTTAACTCTCATAATATGAATATGAAGGATGGCTATTTAACTCTCATAATATGAATATGAAGGAATGGCTATTTAACTCTCATAATATGAATATGAAGGAATGGCTATTTAACTCTGATAACATATTATGAAGGATGGCTATTTAACTCTCATAATATGAATATGAAGGATGGCTATTTAACTCTCATAATATGAATATGAAGGATGGCTATTTAACTCTGATAATATGAATATGAAGGATGGCTATTTAACTCTCATAATATGAATATGAAGGAATGGCCATTTAACTCTCATAATATGAATATGAAGGAATGGCTATTTAACTCTCATAATATGAAGGATGGGTATTTCAGTATACAAGTGAAATTACAACGATAAAACGATTAATTCATTAATACATATCATTTCATTTCACTGCACTCCAAATTCTTATTACTGTAACACCGTAGTGCATGTCAACATTGTATCTACAGTACCACCAAATTACAATTCCATTCATTGATCAGTCATTTGCGTCGATGGCATGCAACGGGTATGCCACGATCTTGTCATTGGTGGAAAAAGTCTGCAGTAAAAGAGGTAAAGCGGGGTTAGGATGCAGTAGATATTAGTAATTAATTTGTAGCAATTTTTTTTTTATAAATTGTACTGATGAAAGACAGGAGAAAATGATTTTGGTAGGAAACGGTAGGATTACTGTGTAATAGATTGACAGTTATGTGATTGAAATTTACAGAGGAAAAAAGTGTTTTTTCTTATTATGCAATAATCCAATTCATGTTTTCAGGTTTCCTCAACCGAAAGCTTCTATAGGGTAGTAATTTGATATTAATGAATAAAATGGCATTACAAATGGTAAAATGTCGTCCACCATGGGCACTTATTATGGTTAGTAGTACCGATCAGGGGCCATCATTTATGCAGACGTGTTTTTTTCAACGTTGCCATGGATCTGCTACACCGAGAAAGAATTCGGTAAGTTTTTCTATATTCGTTTATCATTCATTGCACATTATTATAGATTTATCTTTTCATACGCTCATAACTATTATTAAATAACTTAGCTTTTAACATTTTTTTTTTTTTTTAATTTGATGTGTTTTAGTAGATTATTATTCTCCATTAATTGTTTACAACAAAAAATATATTTTTTTTACAGTAAACTAGGGATTTTGTTGCTTTTTCAAAAATTTTCATTTTTTTCAATCCAAGCATTTTAGTTAGCAGTAAATAATACGAAATCTGGATCAGTGCAAACCAAATCGAAATTCGTGAAAAACGCAAAAGTAGATGAAACATTACTGCGCAGCGGAAGGATTCATGATGGAATTGTTTTTAAACAAGCCAGATATTCAACGATACGGTCGAGGTTTGCTGTAAAGGTGCCACCAAATAAAAAATTACGAAGTTTTACGGATATCGTTCCACCTGCACCAATAACTATCCCGAATCTTCCAAGAGATGAAACGGTATTTCGAGATTATTTATTAAAAATCTTGCTGATTTTGCTAATTAATTTTTTAACTCGCAGTTACTTTTTCCAGTTTCTTCACGTTTTTCGAAATATTTTATTTATTGACTTGTTACAAAGCAAAATTTTCGTCTGTAACTATGGTTTTTTAGGAGTTTAATTATATTGTTTTTAACATTGTTTGTGGTAGTTTTTTTAGGATGTTAATGTGGAACTAAATAAACAAGACTTTTCACGGGTTTTAGACGATTTCGCCAGGAGACCTTTGGTTCGGGAATTATCTGAGCAGAACAAAGTTAATAAGAAAATGTTTCATGCAGCATATAAGTATGTTTTTTACTAGCATTGCTTAAGTTAATTTTTATCATGAACTGTTAGTATGTTTTTATTCTTTTTGTTAAAAAATATTGTTATCAGTTTTTAATATTTAAGAAACTTTTTTCAGAAGTTTTCGGAATTATTGCTTAAACGCATCACCATTAGATCCGTGTATTGCTGTTGTAATCAGTGATATTTTGAACAGTGGTAAGTATTTCACTTTTCTAGGGGTGACATTGTTTCATAAAAAATAATGCTTGTTGTTGTAATAAAGCCATCTAGATGAACCTTCAAGTTTATAAGCCATTTTGCTAATAGCAGCAGAAAACATATTTTGCTGTAGTAATGGTTATTTTCAGCACGTGATGCTGACAGTTTATATCCGTTTTTTATCGACCATGCTAAAAAGGTATATCCACATTTGGAATGCGAAAACGAGTTGAAGACTTTAAGTGATCTGACCAAACCGTATAATTGGTATCCGAAAGCAAGGGAGTTATTCAGAAAAATACATTTTCATGCAGGTCTTATAACTCGTATTTTTGATAAAAGTTGCCATTTTATGCTACTATGAGTCAAATGACGTAAGCGTAGAGAGTTGTAGGTAAATCAATGATTTACCGGTTTTGTTGTTTTTGTATCGTAAGAGGACAATGTGATGTGATTGGGCATAAAAGTTATTCACAATGGGACGGATGGATGATGGTATATCTCTAATGTTTTGCTAAACAGCTGAGACAAACGGGTATTAAGTGATTGGGCATAAAAGTTATTCATGTAAAACAAACTAAACTTGTAGGACCAACTAATAGTGGCAAAACATATGAAGCATTACAACGATTCTACAAAGCAAAAACAGGTTTTTATTGTTGCCCGCTAAGGTTACTTGCCAGCGAGGTGTGTCAAAAAACCAATGAGCTAGGTTTGTTATTGACTGTCTTGCTATTCCCTTCATTTCCTTCAAATTAAAATTTTTTAAGTCGAAATTTTAATTTCTTTTTAAGGCTTAAAATGTGATATGGTTACGGGTGAAGAACGGCGATATGCAACTGATGCTGAAAGTCCCTCATCCCATGTCGCTATGACTGTTGAAATGGTGCCTGTTGATGTGAATGTGGAAGTAGCTGTGATTGATGAAATTCAGATGTTACGTGATCATAGTCGTGGTTGGGCTTGGACAAGAGCTCTACTTGGTATTGCTGCAGAAGAGGTTTCTGCATTGATATTCTTATTTCTTTCTTGTTTACTCGATAAAATCAACGATAATTTCTTGACTTGCATAGATTCACATCTTTTTTTAAAATTAAAATAACCAAATTTGCTTGTCGAGTTCTATCGGAGGTAAGGATTTGAGCGGGAAAACCGAGCTAAGAAATTAATTTGATATTTTAGATTCATCTGTGTGGTGAAGAAGCAGCAGTAGATATTGTTCGTGATTTACTTGATCCCATTGGAGAACATGTAGAAGTACATCGTTATGAAAGGAAAACTCCTCTTAGTGTGAATAAACAGGCTTTAAACAAGCTTGAAAATGTTGAGGTTTGTCAAGTCGTGTGAATTGTACGTAATTATTAGATAACATGGGATAATCAAGATTTTTCAAGGTTAAAATTAAAATTTTTGAACTACGAATTGCGTAATTGAATTTGAGGAACTTGTTCTGATGTGAAAAAATAACCTTAAGCCCTTCCCTCAACTTTAGGTATGACCCTATATCACTCAAAATCAGTACGTTGAGACATATCATAACTAACCTTGGTGTCAATATAGTCGTAGTAACCACCATCAGGAAGAAAGACTTTAAATAAAAATCTTTTAACGACAATTCAAACTCTTCAGTTCCATACTTGGAGGAACAGACTACTTTTAATTCACGTAGATTCCAGTTTTCTTATTACCGTAAAAATTACTAAAAAAATCAATGAACTTACCATCCTCACTGAATAAAGTACAAAATACATTATTAGAGGAAACAAAAATTATTAAAATGAGCTCGCATCTCTTCATTTATTTTGAGACATATTGTTTTCAGGATGGTGATTGCTTAGTATGTTTTTCGGTCTCGAGGCTATTTTCGATTGCCAAACGCTTAATGAAATTAGGTTTACAACCGACTGTAATATATGGAGCATTGCCACCGTGGACAAAATTGAACCAAGCGAAGACATTCAATGAGATGGGTCGTCCACTCAATGTAATGGTCGCAACCGATGCGGTTGGAATGGGTCTTAATTTAAATATTCGCCGGTTTGTTCTTTTCATATGCGGTAGTATCTTTTTGTAGATATATTTGTTTTCCGCCGTACAGTTTTTCGTTCTTGCCGTAATAGGATGCGAGTCTTTCCAACTCAATCTCTAAAATATATTTTTTTCGAACTGCTGAAATACTTTTAATACTAGTCCAATCAAAACTTTAAGTTCTTTGCCGTTTATAAATTTTGATGTTCCTTCCGTAGTTCCTTGTTCGGTCGATATCTCAACGAGTTTTCTCGTGTCGACCCTTTTTCACAACAATTCTCCACTTTGCTTGGTTTCGAGCAATCCGTTTCCACGTTTTTTAATTTTTTATTTGGTCGGTCCACCTTTTTGGAGGTCTTTCGGGAGGTCTTTTAACCCCTTTCGGATACCAATCGAGAACTTTGATGGTACACCGACCATCCAGTCCATTTCAATCTGCTCGTTCTGATTTTCTTTGCGATGTTCGACACTCTCTTTTGGCATCGTATTTCTTCATTTGGAACGTGATCTCATAACGAAATTCCGATCATCCTTCGTTCCACGGCTCGTACGGTCACCAATTTCTATATTTCAGCTTTTATGGGTGCCCACGTTTCACAACCACACAGCATCGCACGAAGGATCATCTAGTTGAAGATCTCCGCTTTCATCTTCGGTGTGAAAGAGGGATGCAGGAGGATGTCTTTCGTTTTGTTAAATGCTTGCCATCCTACCCTTCCCTTCCGTTGGATTTCTCCCATTAGATCGTTTTGTGCGTTGAATTCTTGACCTAAATAGACTATTTTTCGGCTTCTTCGATGGGATTTACCACCTAGCTTCATTTTGTGCTCTCGACAAACCTTGCGATCTGAGGAACTTGATCTTTGATCAGTTGATGTAAAGTCCGATCTTGTTTCCGGCTTTCTCAAGTTCACGCAGCATCTGGTGTCTTTCGGGTTTGCTTTTACCGGTGACACCATTTCTAAGCAAACCGAAAACAGCAGTGGAGAAATGATGTCTTCCTGTTTTACTTCTTTATTAACTGGAATCGTAATGGGGTTGTGGAAGAGGGTGATTTCTGTTGAGCAATCCGTATTAATGTTCCTCAGAAGTTTGAAATTTTACCACCCTTTTCCACATTCTGAAGAACTTTGTTGTAGTAAATGAAAAGTTTAGAATTATATTCGTGCAGTTTCCATTCGGTGAGCACCAAGCTAACTATCACGTAATACAAGTCGCTGGACGTGCTGGTCGATTTCGGTCTGCCTATGAAAAAGGATGGGTTAGTTTGTTGCTATAATTGTTTTTGTTTGATACAGAATTCATCTTTTTTTTGGAATCTGGTTTCAAAATGTTGAGGAGTGAAGACTCACTGCGCATATTTTTCTGCAGCGGATGCATATTCCAGGTAACAACTTTACGACAAACAGATATGCGGCTGTTAGAAGCATTCATGAATGAACCTATCCAACCCATTGAAACTGCTGGTATTGCACCAACTTCTGAGCAGGTATTTCTATAAAATTTGCAAATTAGCTATTCCAAAAATTTTTTTTTTTGAACAATGATTGATATGAAAATTGCCGAACCTATTCATTGCAGTTGGAAGCCTTCTCATACCATCTTCCTCATGCTTCATTTCTCAGTATTATTGAAATGTTTGTATCAATAAGCTCCCTGAGCAAAAAATTCCATTTATGTGACATCGAACAGTTTCGAGAATTGGCCAGACTTATAGATGATATTCCTTTAAGCGTAAAGGTAATATAATTTGCATTTTTGTATATACTTGCATTCAATTAAGTTTTTTCCAGGCGTATTTGTTTTTCTCTTATAGGTACAAAGAAGGTTAAGGGAAAATTGAAATAAGCTGTTCATTTTGATTCTAGGTTAAATATGCTTTCTGCACTGCTCCAGTGGATATGGATTTAGATAATACTATCGCTCGGACAAGTTTCGTACGGATAGCTCGGAGGCATGTTTATATTTTAGTCAGATTTTGCTTCAGTTTCTGATCTAGAGTAAAAAATTAAAGATTTTTCAGGAAAATGGTTTGTAATTTCATGTATACCTTGCTTGGCAAATGACTCTTTGTTTTAGGTTTGCCAACGGTGAAGCAATAACCTACAACTGGTTTTATGATGCGATTATGTGGCCATTACCTAAACCAACCAGCGTGAAAATGCTCTTGGATATGTGCAAGCTTTATAACTTGATCGATCTTTATCTTTGGCTCAGTTATAAATTTCCAGTAAGTATGATCCTACAAGTTTGTGGAAATTTCATTTTCTGAAATTTTTAAATTATTGTGAAGAAGGAATGATGGTAAAATCCGGTGATTATTGCTTAATGCAAAATACTTAATCCTGGCTTCATTTCTTATTTTTTCTTGCAACTTTTCTTGAAGTTAGAAGTAAGCATCTATGAAGCTATTTGTGAGATTACTTCCAAAAAGAACACTTGCTCCATTAAAAAACATTTTTATGTTTTGGAACTACTGGAAAATAATACAGAACAGATACCGAATTTTTTAGGATATGTTTCCGGATCGAGAAAGAATACGCATGTTGGGGAAAGTGATTGAAAAGGGTATAAATACAGCACTTCTAACAATGTCAGAAATCACGTTATCACATCCGGATAACGTAAGTTGTCAAATTGTATATTTTTCTTTAACATTCTGCAAAGAAATTGTTGTTACTTTCATTTCTGATGAATTTGCAACATGCAAACAGTATTACTTACATTTCTCTTCTTGTAATATTGATCTGCATACTTTCAGGAAGAATGTGAGTATCTGGAGGGAATGGATGACCAGGGTAAGTCAAAATTGTTGATTTTTACTGATTTTTGACCGAAATTTTTTTTTTGTTATGTTTTATTCATCTTCATTTTGATCTATTTATTACACTCAGTAGTGTCAAAGTTTGGCATAAATGCAATAGTATATTCTTTATTACCCTTAATATTGCAATTTCTGGTAAATTTGTAGACAGGAAATACAATATGTGTAGAATTATTCCTAATCTGTTGCAGGAAGTACGGAATCAGTTTCGAAACGGTTATTACGAGACGGCCTAGTGAATGAAAACGAACTGTTATTGCTAAGGGAAGAGATTAGAGGTGAAGAATGGAAAAAATTAGCAGATCATCGTAACGATGATGAACAAAGTTGATTAGGCAGTTTAAACAATTAGTTTCATTTATTCCAAAGAAGCAATTAAATTAGATTGTCATTCTGAGATAGATTGCATTTTGATTTGATTAATTACGATATGCTTGTCAGAAATGCTACTTTTCTCTTTGTTGATTTGAAATAATCTTTTTTTGAATCGGATTGCTCATCAATTTCATTAGTTGGTCAGGAAAAATTATTAAATTATTGCAGTTTGTTCTTGTTCGTATTTGCTGACACGTAAATAATTTTAACTATGCTTTCATCCCAATTTGCAGCATCTGTTGTGAAATTGTCGCTTGATTTGAGGGTTGTTGATATAACTATTGGCGGGGGATCTCTCTTGGGTAACTCGAACTCGAACCTTTATTCGAGTGAGAAAATAAACTACAAACGCGTTATAAATACACAATATAAACAGGTAATAATGAATCCGAAGTAATTGAAGTAGAATTAGAGCTGGTTGAAGTATTCGTCGTCGGAGCTGTAAACTAGTTGTGATCTGATTGAAGAAAAGTGCTTCTTCGAGGATAATCCAATTTTATATACAATTTGTTCCATTGGTGTGAGCCAATCAAATCGCGACACATCATTCCTGACCACTTGGCAAGCAGTATATTATAGATTCGACATTGTGGCGCCTGGTAATTTTGTGAGGAGCTCATCATATATTCAGCATTGTGATGCCATTTTTGATTCTTGTTTTCCAACTTCGCCATTTTGGCGATAGCATCTCGTTCATTTTGTATGCTACACTTGTCTCTTTGTTGAATTTATTTTCTTATTTTTTATTTGTTATAAACAAAAACTGGAAATTTTCAAATTGAATCTATTAAAATAGTACATTCCGACTATAATATCAGTTTGATAAAAATTTCCATTAGCGATGTTGTTGATGAAAAAAAAAATATTACTATGGATTTATAGGGTACAGCTAGCTATTTCAGGTTTCTGTGGCATCTTTGTGGCTGACTTTTTTTTCATAAATAATTCTTTGCTATTTCATTGGTTGCTCATAATTTCAGTATTACGGGACATTATTCGGTAACGATTAAAATGAGATATGCTAAAGGAATAATTTGAAAATGGAATGAAAAGTAGAATTTGGTAATTCAAGAAATTAATAATTATTTAGGAGCAGTATATCAATAATATAACAAAGAAATGATTTTAAAAATGTATGCGGCAGTTATCGTTAAAGTTATAATGTATGATAGTGCCTGGGCATGTGATATCATTTAACTTGAACTTTCTTCGATATTTAACATCTGTGTATACGTAAATCACTTACTCAATAAAATTTATCTTGTTAGTTATTTTACATTTTCATAATGACAATTAGTAACTTCGTGAAATGCATTTCATGGGTTCTCGAAAAGTATGTGATGAAATCGAGCAGTTGATATATTTATTGTTGAATATGTCGTCAAATTAACCGTATACGTGAAGCCTCGAACTTGGATAATTATACTTCCATACCCAATATCAGTAATGATAACGCCTTCTCAATAATTTTTGCACCCAGATTTTTTTGAGTTACTGTATTCCTCGTACCGTAACCGGCAACACAAATCATTGATGAGGTACTGTATGATGCCAATCTAACGCTTTCTTGATTGTATTAGCTGGCACGGTAGTTGGGATGGAAGTTTGTGTACTGCGTTACATGTATTAGCTGCGGGGCCGTGTTTATGCTTCGAGAAGTCTCGATTTGTATTTTACCAAAGGTGGGAGGTGAAGATAAATGCGGGAATCTGAGATCTGAGTTGGCGCATGGCGGGTTCTATTCGTTAATTTTGTATTAATAATGAAAGTGTAGATTGGTAGAAGATATTGAGTGTTTTAGCTTACTAGTTATCAGTTAATCAAGCATTTCGTCAGGGCAGGTTGAAAGCACTTCTACCATCAATAAATATATTTGCACAATATGGTAAGATTGGTATAATAACAGACATCATAAATATTTCTAGACAAGACGATAAACAAATGAACTCAGTGGAGCTTGTATTAGAGCCAGTTGGTAATGATTATCCAGGTTTAATTCGAGAAGCACTCGCTGGTTCGTTATTTTTATTTATTTTTGCTGATTAATACTTTGCATATGATAACCTTTTATGATTTACCATTTTGCGTACCTGGGATGATGATGGTGCTATGAGCGTGAGTTTATTTTTTACCTTCTATTAATTTAATTTAATATTTCAATAACAACATGTAGTGAAATGACAATATTGTTTTATTTAGGCAAGGATCCGAACACCTCATGTTCAGGTTCGTTATCCAGCTGTGGGTTTGCTTGGTTAATTGTTGGTCAAAGTCTGTACGTATGGAATTATGACGTAGAGGTATTATAACTTTAGAGTTATTCAAAAGAATCGAATATCTAAAAATTAGAGGAAAAATGTTGCTAGCTTTCCCCATTTCATTGATTAGTACTTTTATTGACGAGTTAATGAAAAGTAGAAATCGAAATAAAAGATTGAAGATATATGATGTTATTTAAAATAACCAGGTTGTATTATAAGCATGTATAGTAGCTATAAGTTAAAAATTTTTTCAGGACAATTATACAGGTGTACCAGCAGTGCTTAATTTACCACCATCCGGACTTCCTTACAATGCACAAACTGTTTGTGTATACAGAAAACAAGGTTTTTTTTTAAATCTTTATTGATGTGTTATTCGAAATGGGAATCTCGTGCTGTGTAGGAACACTTGGTTATCCCGTGTTTTCAGGTCTTTCGTCTTTGGGTATAGTTGCCATAGCACCAGAAGGTAATGTTCGTCATTGGTCCATGCCAGATCGTCAATTCTGTGACAGCGCAATTGATCTGGACCGAGAGGTAGCGTTGTCATTAACAAGGATAAATTTGCAATCATCAGGTTTTGTCATTTGATCAGTTTGCAATTCTTTTCCAAGTGAAAATTGGGGTTTCATACTAATTGTTGGCTTACATTGTCTTTGGGGTTGATTTACCGGTAATTTTGGTGTTCTCATCTTTATAAGTCCTCATTTATACCATCACTTCATTTAAGAGACAGATGATGACTGGTATGGAAATTCATCATGGGTGAAAGATATTGGGTTCACTTGTACAGTGCTTAATAAACGCTGTTTGTGACTACTGCTAACAGACAATTCTCCTGTGCAGCTCTAGTCCCCAATTTTCTCTCTCTTTTGTTTCATTAAAATGAAAAAAAGGTTCAAGTCTCTGTGATCCGATACCCTCAAGATCGGCCTGGTTAAAATTATTGAATTCGCTTATATCAGCAGATCAGGACTAGCCTTAATTAGCCAGTTCAAGTTCACTTTAGGCTTTGGTTTTTTTTTGTAATGTAATTTTTAGATGGATTATACTTTCTTCTGGCAACAACGACCGGTTCATTGTTTCTATTGAATATTGGTAAAAATATTGTCCCCACGCCAGGAAAAAGACAACGATTATCTTCTGAAATAACCAACAAAACAATTCATACAAATGCAAGAATTGGAATCGGTGGTAGATTGGCTTCGGCAATATTTGGTGAAGGAAGGCATTCTAGTGCAAGGTAAGCTTTCGCATAGTTCTCTTTCAAAAATAATCATGGTTCTTGGGCAATGAATTCATATTTTGGTTTTGCGAAATCTCAAACGGATTTAGGTTGGTTAAGGCTTTGGTATATGAGCAGTCAAACGGTGATTCAGTGGCTTCAGTTCCCAATGCGTCAAATATTTCAAATGCTGATGGAATCAATATTATGCATGTACTTGCGGTAACCGAGCATCATCTCCACTCTTATTCTATAAGGGATTGTGCGAAGATTTGGAGCTGTGAATTAGCAGACATGGCTACCAAGCATTTTGCTTCGGATCTTTTGGTATGTGCCATTCAAGTTTATATGTTTCTCATGTTAGTGAAGAAGCACAGCAATACATTTTTAGAATTTAAATGACGCTGAGGAACAACTTGATTGGCAAAAAGGTTTCAAAACATGGATAATTGATGCGATTAATATCAGGAATGGTGCATTGATCTTATTCGCTGGTTGCAATGAAGTTGTCTCTACGCAGATACACTTTGCTTTTGGTTAGTGTTAATGAGTAGATATTGAGTTTAAACTCAGTGGTCATCGAAGCCTTGCTCCAACATGCACTTTAGTAACATTTTCAGCATTATTAGTCATATTCAATCTTACTAAGGCTAACAATAATAGAATGTTATCAGCCTTTGCAAGGAAATCCGCTAAATTCCGAGAGAATTTTTTAGGTTATATATCGGAATATGATGGTGGGCATCCTCCATTATCTCTCGAATGGTTTCGTATTTTGAAGAATCTCTCAAACGAGTATAAGGTTAATCAAGAGATTTTTAATATTTAGCTTGACTTATGTTCCTTGCATTATATCAATGCAGTATGTAATACAGCTACTTTTACTTTTAATTTTATGTGAATGGTAAAATACGCCATCCTTGTTTTCCAATGCATAGTCTGAGCATTGCATTGATCATAACTATGTTTAATAGTTGTCGGATTAAAAATTAGGACTGAAACATGTTTGAGATGAAATTATATCGAATTCACTTTCCAATTTTCAACCATGTTGTGATTTTTAGAGACCAAACATTTCCTTTACGCGTTTGGATTGATTTTAGAAGTTCAACTTTCACGCTTTGGGGTAGATGTGCTTTTAACATTACTAAGCTGTTGAAAGAGTTACAGTTAGAAGAAAAAGATGCTGTGGCAAAAATCACACTGAGATTACCAACCGACTCAGAGCAAATACTTCACGACAAGGTGGAGGGTGTTCTTGTCGTTAGCCAAAAAGCTGTTTATTCCTTCTCTCTACCCGATCAATTGCGCCATACAATTTCATTCAAATTGGTATTATGTGCGACGTACAACGCTACTTTTATTAGTTCTGGTAAATTCCATACCTTACTTTTCTTCTGGTAAATTCCATACCTTATGTATTTTTATTCTTCTCGTATAAGTTACTGAAGCACTTTTTTTTTGTTAAATTCAGTTGAATTGATTTTTTCATTTACGCATCAGATGTACGAGACACTCTTACTACTTCACTCAGATTTCCTGCAAAGTATTTTAGGTCGTGATGCGCGATATTGTTACGTTTTCTTGATGGAAAATGGTCTGCATCGAGTGCGTCTACTTCCTAGGTAACTTGATCTGGCTGGATTGTTTAATTTTAACCAATTACATAGTTATTTACTGCTAGAAATGAAAAATTACAGAGGATTTGATGCAAATTTGGCAAAAACTGTAGCGCAAATGAGTAAGATGGACATTCATCCTTTAAATCTTTCAAGTGCCACAACTGATCGTCGTGCACTATTTTTGGCATTTTATCTATTTTCGAAAGGTGACTTGGTATGTTAACTTTTAATAGCTTTTTGTTATACATAGTTTATAATTATGCAAAGATGAAATTACTCACTTGTTCAGCATGGTTGCCGTATCGTGATATCTCAGTAGTATTTGACAACGTTATGTTTTAATGGTAATAAATCTTAATTGAACTTTTGTTTAAGTTCCGCACTTTGTACTAAAAAAATTTATAGCATGAAGCTAACAGCATGATTCAAGAACTGTTGGAAAATCGGCATACAGGGATTGCTCAGATATGTGTTGAGTATGCAATTGATTTAGCTGACGATATTCCGAATGATGAGCGATGGAATGCTGCCGCCCTTTCAGCTCATTGCAAGTTTCATTTCAGCACACTGCTTTGGTTCATACTTTTGAATTAAGCTCGGTGACTATATTCTCTTTTGCAGCAGGAACATTCATGGATCAAATTTCCCCTAAATGTTCGTTTTTATTAGAAGTGCATTTAGAAGAACAGAAGAAGAGAGTGTTGGCAATGTTTATTCTTTTTATCAAAAGTGTTGGACTTGACGACAAAGTAACACATTTCTTGCAGTATTTTTTGCTTTTTCTTTTTTTTTAATTAGAATTTTTGGAAATCTTGTTTTCTTCACCTCATTGTATGACCCTTTATATTGTTTCAGTTGGATCGAATTGTTAAAACTCATCTTTCTCAGTCGCGTAGCGCACGTTCCCAAATTGTTGAATTAATTGAAAAAATTGGTATTGCGATCTCACTGTACAAATGGTGTAAGGTACCTGCACGTAGTTTTTTTGGAAACTAGCTTATAAAATAGGAAATTTTCATTGGAAATTTGTCGAAAATTCCAAAAGCAGTCAAATTTTCTTTTTTTAAATAATAGATTCGTTTGTAGCAAAATCTATCGGCTGTTTTCGATGCAGCATTGGAACGAGTACTATCGAAGCGGAAAGAAAGTATTGGTAGGGGACAAGAGTTGCTTACTCGAAATGATCACTTCTTCCGAGAGGTTAACATTTTTATTTCAAAGATTGTAATGTCTGGTTTCTTGTGGTATTAACTTACTCTACTGTGTCGATCAAGCTGTGAAATGGGTTCTTTTAATACAAAAGTTTCATTAGATTGAAATTTATCAACGAAAGAATTGTTCTTGGTTTAGTACTTATTTAGCAGTTAGAATCGTTCCGTTTCAGGTTTCACGGATTGATGATGTGTTCAGTGAACTTTGCGAAGAAGAAGATGAAATCGTAGGGAAAAATGATGAAAGGCTCGATTATAAGCTGGAATGTGTAGAATATGTTGGTGTTGCCTTGATCATTGGAAAGGAAGCGATTGATGAACTTCGTGATGAAGCCGTTCTCGATATAGAAAATGATTCGCGATGGACACAAGAGGAAGATGTATTGAAGCCATTCATAAAGCATGTTGGTGCTTCAACATATACTTAAATTTATTCATATATCCTTAAATTTTGTTATGCACTCATCCATTCATTTCAGTTGAGTATACTATTCAACTATATCAACCAAGCTGGTCGTGACTCTCCGAAATATGCAGTGTTGGTGAAACAAGCCGTAGTTCTTGCTGCATTTGTAATGGACGAACAAACGTTCGATGATCGACAAAATTCACCAATTGTGGCCAAATTTTTGGAGCTTCCTGAAAATGGAATCGCTATAAAATTGGCGAAACGTTTCCAAGTTTGTTGTTTTTTGAGTGTTACATTCTAATTCCATTTCGGAAGCTGTGAATTTTTTTGAATATTCCATTTTGAGATTGCAAAAATGAAAAGTATCATTAAAAGATATATTTGTTTGATTAAAGCAAGAGACTAAAGAGAAGGGCTGATATTTTCTTTTTCTTTTAAATATCATAGCCTAAATAGCATCTATGACTTTTAGTCAGCTCCGAGATTCGTAATTTTTTTTGAATTTTTCATTTTAATTCCATTTTGGAAGCTGTGAATTCTTTTGAATATTCCATTTTGAGATTGCAAAAATGAAAAGTATCATAGTATGGATCCACACTTTGATATAATTGTTTTGTGAATTTTTTTTTCAAGGATTACAAAACATTGATTCGATTGGCTTGTACTTTACCAGATTTGGAAAGAAAAGCTAAAATCGAAGAATACAAGGAGTTCTTCAGTTCTGCTGAATTTTGCAATATGGTATACGAATATTATCTGGAAAATGGTAGTTATTTCATTTTCAGAGTGATAATTCATTATTTCCAGTACTGAAAATTTCAAGCGTGGTTCTTTCAGGATATATGAGAGATCTGCTGGAAGAAAAGGAACCAGATGCAGATCTTTTCTTCGAAACAAAAACTAATGTGGGATGGATGCGTGATTTTGAAAATGGTCATTTTACGAAGGTTTTTTTTTGTGACCTATAAATTTCAGAGGGCTTTTATTATGCTCCCTAATTATGATGAAGCGCCTCTATGGAATTTTGTTTTATCCGGGAAACTGTTGTGAATTTGGTTTTCTTTATCGAAAAATTACTTTGGAACTTGAACTTGTCATCTTGAAGTAATCCGTTTGTGTGAGCCCCTTGATAATTAGCTATTAATTAATTATGGGCCTCGTAATTCTATGAAGCCTGATTTTAATCAGTCAACGTCTGGTATTTTCCCAACTTGTGGCTGTGATTAGCTGTATATGGTGATAAACTGGATGAAGTGTATCATTTTCATTTAGCTTTGATTCCAGGCATGTCACACTCTTAAAACGCTGTCACAGAAATCAAACGATGATGTTGTACTGAAAAGGGTTAGTCTTTAAAGATGCTGGGAACAGTGAATGGGTACATTCCTTCTTTTTTTAAACAATTATTATGATAAATATCGGTGGTTTCATTTCAGCGTTTGCTTTCCTTTGCAAAACTTTCTGCCCTTTGCGAAGATGAAGTGGATAGCAATTTTCTAACAAGTATTAAGCGCGACCTCCATTTGATCAACCTTCAACAAAAAATTGATTCCAATTTGGAAATGGTAAATTATACAAAAATTGTTAAAAAATTATATGAGACGAAGAAAAATTTCATTGAGAATCATCATTAGAGAAGTACATAGTGCAATTCAATCAAATCAGCAAATTTCTCACTTCTTTTAATTATGAAATTTTAATTTCAAAATTTTCAGAAATTTGATTCATCCGATCCGACGCCAAAGATACCCTCATGTACCGCAGAAGAGATCATACGAACACTTTTGAATGATACTTCTTGTGATGTTGATCGATGTTTTGAGTAATTGCTTTCGTGGTTTAATAATTTTCTAATACAAATACTTACAATGAAGTAGAAATTATTTTTGTAATAAAAACAGTTCAGAAAAAGTTATTTAATTGATTAAGTGATCAAATGTTTTAAAATTATTTTGAAGTGGTATTTTCTTTCGAAAATATGTCATTCGTTTTTAAAAAAAAAAATTGTAGTGCATTGCTGACATTAGCGACACTGATGGACGAAGAAGCATCAAATCGAACTTGTGAGTTAATACGAGCCAGGATATGGATAGCTGCTATAAGAGCTAACAGTGACTATTGGCAAAAAGTTGCACAAAATGATGATTCGAGATATCCAACTGTTTACGGTGAATTGTTGGATAGGATTACTGCGTGCGGTATGTATTATCTGCTGATGATTATTATTATTTCGCTTACTTTTGATATTTAGTTGTTATTAAAACGGAACTTCATTAATGTAAATTTCAGCTGTATTAACAAACGAGCGAAAATTATCATTAATACCGGATACTGGAGAATTGGCTGAATGTATGAAAGAATTTGCTCACAACAAATTATTCGGTGTTTTACTTCGAACCGCTGAAGAATCAGCTAGAAGAAGTATCTCAATGAAAGCATAAATATTTCTCATTTAGGTTGTTCCAAATTTGATACGAGATTGATTTTGTTGTTAGATGCGATTTTTCTGTGATCAAGCAGACTTTTTAAAAATTTGAAAATAGGGTGTAGAAAGACGAGAAGTAAGATTGGAGGGTGCAGTTAGCAAATCATATTCGCAAGAGTGCAATTGTGGATGAATTTAATGGATTTTGTTCTTGCTCGTTATGGGTCTTCTGACATTTTGCCTTTCCGAGATCTCATATTTCCTTTTATCGTTTTAAAAATGTTGGCGAATAGTTTGCTGAACTTTTATGTATTTCTTTACAGCGCTCATTTCATTGTTGCTGTCCGTTGTATTATTATTATAAAGTTTTGATGTGACGATAATTTTCTTTTTGATAAGATAAATATCTCGATTGAAAAATTTAATCATGTTGCATGTTTTTTTCTTTTTGAATAAAATTGGGTAAATTTTTGGGAAAACATCGGTACACTTTTCACTCTATGCTTTTCTCAACTTCTTTATTGAATAAAATTGGGATACAATTTATAGTTCACCTTTTACATGCAAAACAGTGTTAAAAATTATTTCATCCAATGATATTGAATGAATGGTGCTGGCTGAATTCGTCTTTCAGGCTGTTGTTCATCATAGCCATAATTGGGCAAATAATGATACATTCCGTAAATTGATTTCTTCATCTATAATGTAACGATCACTAGTGCATACATTTGTCGTGTTTTAAATTAATCAGGTTAAAGGCCAAATATTACTATACTAATGATTGGAGAAGTGGAAAAATGAATTTACCGATTGCATTGAATTTTGTGGTAAATTTCTCCATATTGATGCAATTGGTATTGCTTGTGGTAAAGTGAATAGAAATGAAATTAATCCTGCAATATCATTTAAAAATTAATCAGATTTTTAACGACATATGTTTGGAAAATTTTTAAAAAATTTTTTTAAAATTAAGTTTTAAAATTTTATTTTAGTACTTGTTTTTGTGCTCAATTATTTTTTTTTTTTTTTTTTTTTTTTTTATTTGGGTT
>JABVXS010000801.1:0-22984 GCA_013365335.1 Madathamugadia hiepei | reverse complement strand
TCTTTTTCTGGAGTTCAATGAAAAGAATTCCGATCCTTGTTGATTTCAGATGGCATGAAATAATGTTATGGGATGGATTCGGGCTAATAATGAGGCCGATTCTGCCCAAGTCCTGTTGTCCTGATCCTCGTCCGAGAAATATTTTTATCCCGTCGTTCCAAGTTGCGTGGAATCCTTTTCATCGTCTTATTTCACAGATTCCGAGAATATCGCAACGATTTTTTGTTTTCCTCCATCAAAACGAACAGCTGATCATCTCTCGATACTCCACGGGCGTTACACGTGCATATGGAGAGGTCTATTCTCGGCCAACAACGGCCGTAGCACCTGAGATTCTTTGCAACTTCTCATCATTCTACTTCCTTCCAGCCAACGCAGTAGGATGGGCTTCCTGAAGTGTAGGGAACTGAGGCCCTTTGTTGTTGTGATTTTTAACCTTATATTAAAGTCACTCGCTGGTGAGGAGAACCGTGACTCGCTTTGTCTCTCCGCTTTTGCCTTGCCCAAGGGGTCCCGTGAAGAGCACTTTGGTGAGTATTAGTCCAGATGTGACATCCTCAACGTGAGATGGGCAGCTCCGTCTAGGCACACCACTGAAACCTTTCCGCCATTTCAAGGATCTCACCATGGAAAGGATGTTACACTTTAATTGATGAAATAAACTTTATAAGCAAATTTGTCTGTGAAAAGTGAAAAGATTTTGAAAAAAAAAAAACATTTAGCCCAAGGATGTAACGCGGATGTGATGCAGCCTGGATTGCTATCCTTACAGCCGAGCATTGAAGAAATTATGGCATCTCTTGGTAAGCTCTTCATGTACCGTAGTAATCTGTTGCATTTTATATGGTGACAGTACCATCATTATCAGTGATCGTTGCGTGAGTGATAAGAACAAAGGAAAGTAAAGTAAATAGCACATTGATTAATTCCATCGATGATTTGGTTGTGATTAATTTGTCCTATTGAATCATAAGTGATCAGGTGAGAATAGCTTCTTTCGATAAGGCGTGATAATCATCATTTTCAGTAGATATCTGAAGATGAAACAGACATGAAATCATTTGTCGTTCCGAAATTTAGCTTATTCTCCTAACAGATCCACCGGAACAACTGTTAGATGAAATTGGAAACTACTGTACACCCACTTCACCTGACGCACCGAAGGATCGCGACACGTCGACGTTCAGCAACTTCACCGATCCCACCCAACAGCCGACGAGACAGTCATCCAGCATATCCTCGCAAGGTCTTGCTAACTCTCCTGCTCCAACATATTCACAGGTTCCTCCTACATCTTACGAATCAATGATTTCTCATCCAATCAAACTTCTATAATTAGTGAATTTCACTGATTTCATGGAAAATACCTTAATCGAAACGAAAAAAAAGGGAACTGACAGTTTTGAATTTCAATTTTTGAAATGTTTGTAATTTCTAGGCTGCGTACGAGCAGATACCTTTGATCGCTACAATGCCTTACACGACGGATCCATCAAGCCTGGATTACGTACCACAGTTCCTGACAACCACCATGCACTTTCCTTCTTCATCGGTGCTACAGAATAAGCCGTGGTGGATGAACTTTCCGTCCAATCCAAATCGATCCTTGCTCAGTGGTACCTCAGTCTCATCTGTTGTGCATAGTTCTGGCTCGAATACCACCGAAATATCAGCCTTATCAGGAAACAGTTCGACCACTGCTCCTTCATTGGCAATCGCTGAAAGCCACCTGACCAATAATTTAAATAAAGATTCCTTAAAAGACTTCCCTGCTTTAACTGACACATTGAAACTTCAAATTGAACGATGCGTTCTTGCGAGTCCAAGCTGTTTGCCAACTCCTGGTATTTCTACCGATTCAACTGACCATGAAGCTTGGAAGGTTAACCTTTTTTAATTTTTCACCTTTTAATATCTAAATTTGAATATGAAGTGAATTTTTTTCTATGAAACGTACAACTTTACAAAGTTCGTTCTGTTTCCAAATACTCCACAATAATTAACTGTCCACTGAATGTGTCCGATAATGAACTTAAGCTTTCAGCAACTATCGCCAAGCACAAATACAGTTAGCCTGAATTCACTTCTGGTACCTCGCCCCCTTTATTCTCACGGGAACAATCGGCTAATTCCAAAGGTAAGTGGAACAGCGACACATGAAGGAATCACTCCGTCAGCCGGCAAATCATCAGTTAAACAGGAAAATGAGAAAGATGATAGAATTCATCGGATTCATAAGTATGACATACTCATTTACTAATTAGCAAGGTCTTTAATGAAAGGATTGATGACGTCAACATAGTCAGTGCCTTCCTAAGGCCTTCCTTATATTTCCATGAAATTAAGTTTCACCATCATTTCAAAAAGCTTATGATTTTTATATAAATGAATTTGAGATTAAGTCCTTCACAAGCAAAGTATGTTGGGACAGTTCATTGTTCATCAGAGAAGGACTGAATTTCTATACGCGTACGCTCGTGTATGCTTACGTAAACGCGAATATGAATGAAATGCACAAAGTAAGCAACATATTCAGGGTTGAGTGAAAACTGAAAAAGGTGACGGTATGAAAACAATAGCGTTTTTCTAGTCCTTGTTTATCCAGTTGACTTCCTTCCTCTCCGATACCGGTGGGTTCTTTGGAATCTGTACTGGTGCGGTCCTTTCAAGTGTTCTGTGGGAGTCTTAGATATATGGTTTATTGATTCCTCCTAAACCATAGAATACATTATCAAACACGTTAGAAATAAACATAGCACATGAAACGTGACAAATTCGAAGTATTAAGCCAGCCGATGGGAAGATGTACAATGGTTGTAAAAAAATCTGAGGTGATTTTTATAGTGAAGATAGATGGGCGTGGATTACAAGGTAATAGGAAAGATACAGTAAAATACAGTTTCACATAGCTAACAGAAATACAAGATAGTGATAGCTTAGGTTTCACACAGCTGTGTTCTTACAACATCACAGTTTCGCCATTGTGGCGACAGCCGGTAAAACTGAAATTATAAAGACTGAGCTGTCATTTCGCAACTAAATAATTGACTATTTTAGTATCAATTTCATTGAAGTTTTTTTTTTTGTTAAGGCGTGGCTGTAGGAGTGTCGCAGCAGATAGTACCATTGAACCGGTGGAAAGGAAGCGTATTTTGCATTTAAATGCTGAACAAAATAGGTTAAATTTGATTTCGTAAGCAGGCGATTGGTATGTTTGATCTTAGAAATCGCAGTTTTATTGAAAGATTCTCATCACTTACCTGCTTTTTACATTGTAATTAAAGTAATTAATTTCGATCATAATTTATTCATTATCAGTTCTATTTTTGACTTTAGACGTTGTGCACTGAAAGACGGATTTGAGAAATTGTTGAATTCATTACCAAATTTGTATGGCTATGGTACTAAACCGACAAATGCTGTTGTATTATCCTGGGCAGCTCAGCGTATACGACGACTGAAAACACAAATTGTGATTAATGAAGAAAAAACGAAACAATTAGAACAAAGCATTCAACGATTAAACAATAAAATTTCGTATGTTTCTTGTTGACGAATTTGTTGAAATTTAAAATTCAAGGATTTACGGAAATTTTTCGCAGAAGACGACAACATTTAGCAGATTTTTCACTTTTGTTAAATTCAATTAGACCTTATCGATAGGTATTATCTGTAAGCAAAAATTTCTTTCTATCCCAATTCTCATAATAAAAAATATTTAAATAGATTATTGATGAAATTTGGTTGCAAATATTTGAATGCGTGAAATCGAAGCAGTCTGAAGTTATGGCATTTATTGTGCGGAAAGATTAAAAAATCGAATCAGTCAGGTAGCTGATGAAGTACCAGACTGCTTTGTAGGTCACTCCAAGCCTCTTTACCGTCATCATCGAGAAGTAACACAAGTATGATCAGTCAGAAGGCTGAGATGGAACAGTTCCTGGAACGATACACGAAAGAAAGGACGCGTCAGGACTACCGCTTCTGGATTGTAAGTTTGTAGATAATAGGGTTTTCTGGAAACAAAATCTGTCTTAAATTAAAGACAGGTAATGTTCGTCTATCGACTTGGAAGAGAACGGGGCTGTCTGATATTAGCTCATATCCAAGTAAATATAGTGAATATAGGAGCAGCAATGAATAGATTAGCTCTTGTTAAGATCCTAAGAGTTATAAAATCTTCAGATGGCCAAAATGATGAAGCCATTGATGGATTTACTGATCGAAAGACTTAATGACACACCACCTGACAGAGTTCGAGTGGAAACGAGAAACTGTTTAGAAGCTAATTTCCAAATATCAACTGTAAGGGCGAATGCTTCATCGGTGTTAGTTTATCTGGTGACACAAGCGGGGATGTTGAACGATCCAGGTGCACTGCAGGAATACATTCAGAAGGAATTATCTCAATGAGAAGTGAACTTTCACTTGGAAAGTAAAGAAATTAACGTGATCTGATCATCATAGATCGAAAATTTTGGTTATCTGATCGATGCACTCATAGATAGTTCATTTTAGTAGCCAGTGGCTTAAAGTAGCCAGTGGCTTAAAGTAGCCAGTGGCTTAAAGTAGCCAGTGGCTTAACAACAGAAATGAATTACCTGTACGATAACTTCATAGGCTGTACTAATAATTATCAGGAATTGATTTTCCTTAATGAAAAATATAAAAATTTTTCCTTTCAAGTGTCTTATTTTTACTCGAATTTTTCAACATTGACGAAGATGGAGGCGAAAGTGATTCTGAATCAGTAATCATTATTGATGGCTTTTTGAAAAAATCGCCCAACTTTTTCCTCCTTTTCTCTACCTAAATGTAATTGTGAACATTTCATTATACGTCCAATTTATCATCATTTGGTGTCACCGACAAACGCGACAATGATCATTGTTAGTTTTTTTCGATGAAATGAATTCGATTTGATCTCTACAGGGAGGTTGGTGCGCATTGATTAAGCTTCGCAAGACTTCTGCTACTCTGAAACATTAAGCCTTCGAAAGTGTTGAAGCAGATATTCTGAATGAGTAATTAGTACCACGCAGTGTCAATCGTCATTCGACGTATCCGAGAGGGGTTAAAAGATCTCACGGGTGACCTCCAAACCGACCAAATTAGGGAAATATGGGCAGAAGCTAGAAACAGATTGCTCGCAACCGAGCAAAGTGGAGAATTGTTGTGAAAAAGGGTCGACACGAGGAAACTCGTTGAGATATCAGCGAACAAGGAACAAGAAAGTGTCAGTCGGTAGTATTTGTCGTCTTTGTCATTCTCACTGATGAAGAAAAGTTCATTGAAATGTCTAGCGTGTCTGTCTAATTTCGCTCTTCTGCTCAGGCGCTTTTTTTAAAATGTGTTGTCTCACCTGGAAAGGATTCTAATATCAGATATGGATGAATGGCTTCTTTTCGTTCTGCATATTCCATTGTACCTCATCAATCCAACCAGTGTCCTTTCCATGGCATCACACTGCATATTCTTTTACAGTTCAAATTTCGAACAGAAAAACTTTAATCCAGATTCTTATCCCAACGGTTCTGATCAGTTCGGTCATCTCACTGATCTTCCAAACATTTCGGTAATCCTAGAACGTCTGCTTGATGTCACGGTAGAATGACTTTGCACCTTTTCACTTTTTTTCATGTTTCATGCTTTCAGAATAGCTTCCTGATACTTCGCCCTACCCGGACATCACAGTATCCGTTGGATGTGGAATATCGCGATACTTTATTTCTTTCTACAAGCTTCAATAAAATGATTGGAATAGTTAATTTATCCGCTGGGTATGGTAGAAAGTAGCTGTCGGACACGTGCTGTAAGTGTGGTACTTCGTACAGTCAACATCCTCTTACTGCCACCACCGTTGGTCTGTATCTCTTCGATGATTTGCAGTACATCTAAAAGTGATCTAAGCATCTGTAACAAACTTTTCTATCTAACCTGCTGCTATTGTAGCCTTTCCTGCACTTTGAATACAAATTTTCTTTCAATTCATCAATTCGAGTTGCTAATCCGACTGGAATAATTCACTAATTAATTAGTTCCTTCGTGTTGACACGATCGGTTTACCTGCTCAGCTTTCGTAGCCATCAGTTGTGCTTGGAAGATGGAATTTGACTTCTTAATTATTCGCCTCCATATCTGAGTCACTCCTTCGGCTGCTGCCAACACTTCACTGATATTGTGCGCAACATTTCTCACTTCCATTATCGTTTATTTTAATAAGTATTTTCTGCAATTACATAAGAGAAAACACCACCGGATGTAGTCATACGATGTCAAGGTAAACTTTCCTTTTTACTTTTTCCTCTCAATCTTCCAAACTTCGTCTCTCTTCCTCTCCTTGATTTCATCGATTTGCAATTAAATTTGGCATAAAATTAAAAAAGAAACTATCGATTTTCACGTTAGCTACCAAATAACGGAGTTTCAACATATTCCTGAAATTTTGCAATAAATCAGGTTAAATTTTTGTTCTCCACTTAGCGCTGTGGGAAAAATCATTTAGAAATTTATTTTTTTTTTGGTTTTTTGAGAAAGAAAGAGAGAGGAAGAGGAAAATCTCATGAAACAAGAAATTTTCAAAATGATCTATAAATTTAATATGTCCGGAAATGACTCGATAAAGTTGAAACATGTCACATAAGAAATTATTCTCATTAACTTACCTGTAAAATGTCGTTTTATGATGTTTTGAAAAGAATAATTCCGAAAAAATTCTAGCTTTTTTTAATGAAATTTGCTCTTGATGGTATGAAAGCTGAGAATGAAATAGAATTTTCCGAAAATTTTCTTTTTCATTCACCCAAATAATTATCCAAATTATAAGCAATTAAATGGTTTTCGTTTCTTGACCTTTCACCCTGTATCTTTTCAGACCAGAATTTTTATTTTCTTACGAGAATAGATCGGAAAAAGCTTTGTTTTGAAGTAGTTGTAAAAGAGATGGTAATGAAATAAAATCTCTTTAGACCCTCAAAACTCCTCAAACAGGGGTAAAGTTGTTTTCACTCCATGGCTTACAACATCGCTCCACCTCGTCTGTATTTCTTTGCTAGCATTTCTCTTGCATTTTCTTTCACCACCGTACACTTCTCATGAACCTCAGTCTCTCGCTTGCCATCGACAACTTCATCACTACTCCACACCCATCCATTTGGAGAAACGTTCACTTCCCTGTTTTTTCCTTATTCAGGCCAACCAGATTTCCCGTAGGTGTCGCCCATAAAAGTCACTCGCGTTGAGTACGTTGCTTGCTAATTAATTCGAAATGTGACCGCCCCTTAATGCGGTGCCAGTAAAGGATTTTCTTCAACAAATCAACCAACTCTCGTCACCCTCAATTAAATGTGGATAAATCTGAAATTTTCAAAAGTCATTTCCTCAATGCATTATGTTAGTCTAATCCCTAGAAATGAATATCGCAGATCAGAAACTTAATCATAGAACTCATTAATTCAATTCCGAAATTCGAATTTGATTTTAATCTTATTCCTACGACAGTTGAACGAAAAGGAAACTAACATTTATATGCTAAGCACTGCCTGCCAGACAAGGCTACCTCTCTTCAGTCCTTTTAATAGGAATCTTTAAATATCACTTATATCCAATTTTCGGCATCTTTAGGATACCAAAATTTTTACTATTATTAAAGTTATGCTAACAAAAATCGTCGAGCAAATTTAGCTAAATTTGCGCATAATAAACTTGCTTACTTCTGCTCGTTATTTCATGCAGATGTCCTTGACAATGGTTCCTTGGGATTTGCCATGCTATTTGCAATTAATAGAAGTTGAAAATGAAGTACTACTGCGAGAGTCAATGGTCCAGGGAAAGGGTCAAAGTTGAAATTATACTTGATGAAATCGCCTTCCACGTGTTGGAGTGCGTCTTTGATAAGTACTTCTGGATAGACAGCGAAATTGATCAACAACAACAATATGATAAGTACTTCTGGATAGACAGCGAAATTGATCAACAACAACAATATGTTGTCGATCGATGCACTAAGAAGATAAAGAAAACCTTCAATAACCTAGAATTTCGAATTTCAATAAAGTTGGGCTTAAAGTTTCAATGAGGTTAAATTTTCAATAAAGTTTCATTTCAAATTAAATAAATTTGGAGTTTGAATTTTTGAATAAAGATGGATGAATGATCAGAGTTTTTGCAGACATTTGAATTAGAAGGTTAAAAAATTGAAATGAGGCATATGTATTGAAGGAGAAATCCATAATATCTGACAAAAATTTCCATTCAAACGGTTCTGTCCGAGTAATCCGACAAACTGGGCTCAAAACCGGTGTAAGCTAAAATAGTAGCATTTCTCGCTTTCCTGGAAAAATGATATGGGAAGCTAATTTGGAAAAGTACAAATCACATTTCATCCGTGTCCACCCAAAATCACATCAATCATTGTGTCGCAAGCCAGAATCTTTGAATCGATATTTCACGGATCAGATAATGTGCCTCAGATAGCCTACACAAGATTCCCGGTATAAAAAACCGCGCAGTTGTCAGCATAGATTGGTATGAAAATTATTTCCAGAGATACCAGCGTTCCACCAGCAATTATATTTCTCACATCCAATGATTTGTTGTACCAGTTCTCGTCAGAAGTAGAAATTGACCGCATTTTTTCATTAAACCTATTGAAATATGCGTGGGCGAGGAGAATGGCGAACTAATTGAACGGAATATTCGTCGTCAAATTAAATTAGTAGAAATCAGTAGGAGAATGGGACATTAGTAGATGTTTCTTTCGCAGAATTCAGAAATGAAATTCTTTTTTCTTCAAACAGACGGTATATTTTTGAATTCTTGATAAAATTAAAACTTAACATAAGTGAGGAGAAATCGTTTACAGTAACTATACATGCGCATGTACACGCACGTGTGTTACGACGAAGAAAACTAAAGTACTATTATTCCTTGGTCAATAAGTGCAGATTAATTTACGTGACAACAAATAAAAGGAATGAAATTTGAATTTTCCAAAAAAAAAAACCCTTCAAGGAAAAATCACCTGTTGGAAACTGTAAACTTTGTAGCGCCGTTTTCAAAACCCTCTACTGAAATATTTTTCTCTCCACTTTTTTCTTATTGAAATATTTTGGTCATAATATATCCAATGTGATTTTCTCAAATATTTTTAAATTTCATAATTAAATCACCATTGTTTCTGCTGCATATTTAACAGACAGAAAGATTAAAAGAATGAAGTAGAATTAATTAGACTTACAATGTCGCTTAATTAATTTCCTATGTTTTATTGATTAAAATTTGAAAAGAAGATAAAAGAGTGATTTTTACTACCGGTTAATTGTGATATTCAGACAGGAAAGCTGACAATTGGTGCGCCGTACGTCAACAAAATTTAAACGTTTCTCTTTGCATGGCAGTGTACGAAATCGACAACTAATTTCTTCGAATTCATTTACTAAAGCACAAATGTTTAGGGCAAAGTTTATGCCACACTCACATATGGTGAGATGCGATGCATTGCTCTTGTATAATTTAATAAATAGTACAAAGACAAAGCGACTAACGATGAGAAAACACCTGCAATTAAGCCGAAAATTCAATTTGCAATTTGCAAATATTGCCATTCGAAGTTCTTTTCACATAATTTGCTGAGGATGGCTGTTAAAGTGAATAGTCGTTCTAGAAATGATTCAGCTTTACTCTTTACTTTTTAGGTTTACCTGCCTGACTCAGCCAATTTGAATGGCAAAGTTCAGGTGTTCAGATCGTGGATTTTGGTTGAAATTCTCCTTGGATGAAGCTAAACGGGCTTCACATCCCTAGTTCCATCGTCTCCTAAGACATAGTTTGTCCGACCTCTTATTAAGACAACTTTGACACAGTGAACTTGGTGGCATATACCAATAGGTCATCCTGCCAAACAAGTTAGATCGAGCACTCCAAAAGTTAGCAAGCTTATTTCTCAACTCCGTAAAAATAATTAAAAAGAGAAGTCATTGAAGAAGAAAGTCCGAATTATCACCATTGAAGTGAACTGAAACTAATTTTCGAATGTCTGGAAGCTTTTTATACATTCTCCACCCATCGCAACTCAAAAACTCTTGAAAGAAGTTTTTTTTAGTATTTCAAACTGTGCTATCTTGGCTTTGTCCCACATGGTGAAGACCACGTGCGTGTACGTGCGTGTACATACGTATGTGTAGCTAAAATCTACTGTAAAGGAATTCTTCTCACTTATGTCAAGTTTTAATTTTATAAAGAATTCGAAAATACACCGTACGTTTTGAAATATACGAAAAACGAATTTAATTTCTGAATTATGCAAGAGAAATATGTAAAACTAACAATTCATTCCCTCATTAATCAACTCAAATAGTTCCATTCAAATAGAAACTTTATTAAATATTACTCATTTTCAATACTTATGCCTCATTTCAATGGTTGAACATTGTAATTAAAATACCTGCAAAAACTCTGACCATTCATCCAGCTTTATTCAAAAATTTGAAATCTAACTTTATTGAAATTCCAAATCCAACTTAATTAAAATTTTAAACCCAACTTTATTGAAATTCCAAATCCAACTTAATTAAAATTTTAAACCCAACTTTATTGAAATTCCAAATTCAACTTTATTGAAAATTTTGCAATCTAGCTTTATTGAAGAGTTTGACGACATTTAATAACAAAGTCTCTGCTGAAAATGGTGCAAAACTAAATTTCATTTGCTTCCTTAACTCATCAGACATTTGCTTCCTTAGCTCATCAGACATTTGTTTCCTTAGCTCATTAGACAATTTTGCATTTGTCAGTGCATGCAGGTGTCTATGATGTGCCTGCTGCGTGCGTGTGAACACGTATATTTGGGAATAAAATTCACTGTTGTTCTCAATTATATTAAATTTAATTAGCAAGTTTCTTATGAATGAACTTGAAAAACTTGTGAGAGCTCCGCTTCGAGACTGAGACCATGGATTTCATTTTTCTCCGGATTGTTGCGTACCGCGATAGATGCATTCAAAACGGATACCTTAGACTACAGTTCAATTTATGATAATTAAATGTCATAAAATCCTTTTTTATTAGTCTCGAAATTGAAAATCGTCTTCGTCCTTCACTTCAAATTGTAAGGTTAAATTTAATTTTTTCATACTTATTCATGTTGAGGGCTGGGCGAAATGATGTGCTCAGACACGACTTTCGGCAATTTCAACAAGAAACCATTTAATTTGAAGTGGGTAGTCTTAGTTATTATTTCCTTTTCTCACTTTGCTTTTACCTGCTTTGTTTCAAGCACTTCCAGAGGAATGTTGTTCAGACAACAGTGAGTAATTGACCTTAATGTTCTCCACGTCTATTCACACGTGACCCTGTGATCTATCACTATTTGGAGTAAATTGGTAGCTTTAAGCAAAGCTCATCATCAAGCGGAAGGCAATGCGGAACAAACACTTTCTTGGCCAGAAAAACTGAAAAACGTGAAACGGCTCACGTAAGGGTGTAAACACCGTGTTCTTTGGGATTCGATCCTAGACTTATCGCTTAAGCCTCGCACAATGACTTCACTGCTGCATCTCATTTTTTGCAAATTAATCTAATCTAACACTGAACACTGAGATTTCTGATGCCGAAAGAGCTGATCCTCGACAACGAACTTTACAGAATTCACCAAAGTTTTTCTAAAACTTTTAATACTTCGTACTTCCACTTATCACATATATGCAAATTTAATCTAGCACTTTGACTTTTTTTAAAAGGCTAATGAGAAGCACTTTATGTTTATAGTTTGAACAACTGTCGCACCAACAACTATGACAACCTCTCTTTGCAGAATCTGATCTGACGCCTTCCAGAATCCCATCACTCCATCTTTTTATATTAATATTAGTTGTAGGCTTTGGAATCTGCACCACTACTCGCTCAAGCAATTCACATGACGGCAGTTAGTGACTTAGTAGCCAAAGGTATGCTATTACGCCGAAATTACCTCAATGGAAGTGAGCTCTTAATTAATGAGAGCTCAGGATGGTTATGTGATAGTTCAATGTTTCCATGTATAAGCTGCAAAGCACCGATTTTGGTTTGAAATCACTTCGTAATCTTGTCAAACCATCAATGCATGTCAGTGTGAAATAAAAAAATCTTGATTTCTCCAAAATAATAACAAATTTCCATAGCAATTCTAGCAGAGATTTTTTTTCATTGATTCTTTCCATTTCCTGCTTTTCAAAACTTTTTCCGTGAATTACCCATGGGAATTCTTGACGTTTTCCTTATAATATATCGCATTTTATGGCTATAATAACATTTGAATTTTGCCAACAATTTTGTTAAATTGTGCGATCAGAAAGAAAGCCATCATTTTCCTTTGATATCCCCAAGACTTCCATCATTCCATCAAGTGTTCAACGATTGCTAGTTTATGAGTTAATAAAATTTACGAAATTTCAGGTTCACGCCATTTTCACTGAATTGCGAATGAATGATTGCATGATTACGGTAGAATGCATGTTAATATTGAAATTTGTGCAAGTATCTGAGGAACTGATTTCAGATAGAAATTAATACAGTAACCGAAGTGCAGGTTGTCGTAGTGAGTTCCGTGAAAGTTGGCTGATGATGGGACGGACACTGATACTCAGTGATCTTATCATTGTAGCGTAGTAATTTCTAATTTTCTGGAAGTGCAAACCAGATTGGTTTATTTGTATGATTCTAGCAAATAATATTCTCGTAATTCATGAATGGACGATAAGGAAAATCTGTCGGACAAGCTGATTTTTTTTCTTTCGAAAGTTTAAGTTGTAAGTCTTTGTCATGCATGTCTTCTTCGACAAGAATTTATTGTTGAAAAGTAAAAATTAAAGTTCAAAGGAAAGTAATAAGAGCGGAATATTGGATACAGTATGCATTTAGCTTCATTTAAGGAAACCAGAGCAATGGACTGTCGAGGTTCGAGATCTTTCTATTCTCCAAAAACTACTTAATTGCTTTAAAGTTTTTAATAAGCAGAAGAATTTTGCCTTGCATTAATATTACCATGAACATTACCAGTTATTTTGCTGTTCCCCTTAGGTTAATTTAAAATAAACTTGGCAAACTTTTTCTACAGGACTTCATTCACCTTTTCAAGCCTACCTGTTCGTGGGTAGAAGGTAACCTTCACATAATTTGGCTGGGAGGCTAATTAATTTCGCTGTGCGGCAAATCAGCATGAGACAGTGAATGAGGAAGACCGTCGATTCAAAGAATTGTATGGTTCGATGAATTCATGAGGGATGACATTACCATGCTCACTCCTCTCAGCCATTTTGTTTGATTGCTATATCAATCATTATTCCTTGCTAACTTATCTTTAGATTGGATCCGAGGAAGCAATGTCCTCACACAAACCTGCTGAGGATTGGTACAGTGCATCATTAAGTACCAGCGATATAGTCGCAGGTGGAACGCTGCTGTCCATAGCCATCTTCTTCCTACCCATCTATACTGTCAACTGTTTCGTGTTGTACTTTGAATCACATGTAAGCCAGCTTATTGATTGGTGAAAACGGGTGGAAATTTGAAAAAGATCCTGGTTGGCGCAATTAAGTTGAATACTAATAAAGGCTTATCCATCTGACAGCTTTTCATTCTTTCTCTTGGAAGTGGCCGAAACAATTTGTTCGTCGAATCATTTGGTTCCTTCCGTTTCCTGTTTTTAATTATGAACCTATTCATTTGCTCTCCCATATCTGTGCCCGGTTTAATTAACTAAATTTCCTTCAAGCACACATATTTGATATACCTGGAAAAACAAAAAACTAAACGGTCATGGGAAATAACTGGAAGGTTGAAATTTGCAGGTTATCACGGGTTTCCTCTATCTCCTAAGTGCATCGATAAATAATATCTTTTTGTTGATCAATTTTGCGCTCTATCCGAGTATACTTATCATGTTCAAGATACGTGCTCCGGAATACGGAAGGCGGATTTATCAAGTGTCATCTTCAATTATTTTCCTTTCCTTTTTTTTTAAAAAGATATCCGTTCGATTATTGATCTCGTCGGTAGTTCAAAAAGGAAAAAACATCTTCCAAAAATCATAGTGAATTTGTTCAATAGACAGAATTGACGAAAAACTGATGACTTCCATTGTCAACGGATTAATCAATGCTCTTCAGGTATACTTGGACACCATGTGGTTTGCCATGTGTTACCATACCTTGCTGATCGCGTGGACACGTTACGCTGCTGTTTGTCGTCCATGTCAATTCAGGAAACAGCAGAATAGAACCATTTATGTTTCATGTTTTCTGTGTTATGTGATTGGTTTTGTCCAGGTAACTTCATCCGAATTTCTCTTTCAAAGGAAAATAAAATAAGTGTTCGTTGAACTTTTCGGTTTCCTAAATTTAAATGCCACCGGCATGCAATACTATTCTTTTGGGAAGTTTCCCATGAGCAAGATCAAGGCAAAGAAGGAAATAAAACTTAAAATATTATTCTGAATCATTGAAGATTCCTTCACCTTTCTTGGCTCCATTCTAATTTATGAATTTTCTTTGTTTTAATTTCACATTTACTGCCACAGTCTCCTCACAGCACCTAAATTGAGCTGCCATTGTCATAGTTGTCAAAGAAAGGAGTAAACCTTCCCCTAATTTGAACAACAGCGATGGTGTCCGTAACTTCCAACTTTTTCAGTCGATAGTGATGTACTCTCAGTCGTGGTACGTCACCTTTTACTATGAGTCAAGTGCCTATGGCATGATACCCGAAGATTTGAAATTGTATTTGGAAGGTGGCAAATCCCAATTTTTTCTGGTTTTTCATTCGCTAATATTCATTGGAACATTTTCGTTGTATGGGTGAGGCATAGCAATTTATATGAAAGTGACGGAGTGGTCCGGAAGTAGAAAATGTCATGACCACTGACCATTCAAACTGATTTTAGCTTAGCAATCATGATTTCAGTAATTGGATGAGTAATCTCTCCGTGTCTGTCACATTATAGTATAGTTAGACATTGGGAACCTTTTCACAGAAATCATTACAATCACAAATGAATTCAATGCACTTGCTGCGACATTATCTGCTCAGTCCTTATGATTTGAACCAATTAGATTCAATCGAATCGAATTGATTGTGAAGTTTCAATTATTTCAAGAATATCTGCCGCAAAACAGAATAATAGTGAGACTTTTAGCAAGAAAATCGATTGAGCTTTTGTTGGATTTTTCTTTTTATCTTCTGATAAGCTCATTTTCATGTTTAATTTTTCATTCATTGAGATGGTTTGCTTACAAAAAAAATGTTGATTTCCCGATTTCAATTTGATTTTCAGTTATGTAATATTTTTCTTAGTAAAATATCATCGTCAAGGGCAAGTTACCACTATCATTGTAAATGAACAGAAATTAAAATGGTATGAAAGAATCCGAAATTGGAGTATTCTTTCATCAACCACCGGAAAGAAACGAGCTGAAGCCAAGTAAGTTTAGCAAAATCGATCAAACATTGGCTAAATACAATTGAATATTTTTTAGCCAATTAGACAAGTACAGATTTCAAAGATTATTGCGAACTAACTGAACAAAACTGTGAGACATTCACACAACCTTATTGAACTTTTTAGTTTTCTTTTCGCTTCACTAGAAAATTCAATTTCAAATTTTAAACTTTCATTTTTTAATTCTATGATACTAATTTTAAGAGATTAAAAAAGCATAACTCAGTGGGAAAATGGCTTTTTAAAGTTTGAAATGGCTTGGCATTTCTATGAGTTTGTGAAATATTTTATTTTTTAAAGGTTTGTGGAGTGCAAGCTTTTTTAGCAGAAAGCGAGTTGATGTTTGATCAGAAAAGTCTCTTCTATTTTTCACTGACCAATAGGGAATGAATCCAAGTTGATTCAAAGGATCAAAGATTAACCGATGATGCCATCAGACAGAGTTTGAAATTCATTTCAAATTCAGGTTAATTGTCCCATGCATTTGTAACGCTCTAGTATTTCTTATTGGCCAGCTGGTGATAACATTTGGACTTAGTGAAAGCTCCTGGACAACCTGGCTTGTCTCAATGCTTTTTTCACTGACTGCTTCCACGGATTCACTTACAATACTGATATTCAACAGCATTGTCAGGTGCTTTTTCCCACCTTTTAATTAGCCAATCATTAATGAGCGAATTCAATGATCCCGCATAGTTTGAAGAAGAAGTCTTTGGTTGATTCAAAACATCAAAGATTAGCCGATGATTTAGTTGAATGCTTAAATTTGATTACAGTGTTTCATTGAATTCGTTTCAGGAGAGGTACATTGGCAATAACGAGCAATTTATTTTGTTGTGGCAGAAGTAAAACCAAAGTCGTCGCTACCAAAGTAAGCGGTATTACATTCGGTGATATTATCACTGATCTAAGACTGATCAGTGCACGGAACACTGTGGTATGACCCACAGGAAGTGTTAATGTTAAGGATCAGTGTTATCACAGTAATACTTTCAATACCTTTGTGGCCAAATTCACAGAAAACTGATGAAGGCATTATTTTTTATTGAAATTGATGAGGTGAGAAGAGCAATGCAAAAGGATACTCGAATTGACTGCAAATCCCATCGGTTCGACATGCAATCCGCATCCCCAGCTGCCTCACAATGAAACACTAAACAATTATGAAGTTAGCTGTGAATTCTGCAAATTACTATATGCATGTGCTCATCCCACTGAAATAACTTCATCAAATAACTCTGGGACAATGAGGCCACTAAAGTTTTGTTAATAATATAATAGCAAAGGTAACACTGCCATTTTTGAAAGGAACGAACTTCAGTTTAACATTTAAAAGCAAGTTTATTCCAGATTTCATTCTTTTAGAAGTCGCAAATTGTGGATGAGACAAGAACGCGGATGTAACGGGAAATCTTCCAGAAATTTCAATGGTTATTATGCAGATTCAGCTTGCAGAATCTGCATAATGTCAAAAGTCGCTTTTGCAGTGTTTCATAATAATTTTAATTTATTTTTCGTTCTTCAATTTCTGTCGTAATTCATGTGAATTAAGTATGAGATGAAACGCACCTGCTTCATAAGACTGAGGACTTCAATAATTTTCCCGCAAAATTAGAAGTCGTAAAATGGAAATTGGAAATTGAAATCATGGAAGTGTAAAGTTTGCAAAATACCGCTTACCTGTATAATTTCTCGATGAGTCGTAGTACACTGTTAAAAATGTATTACAAAATTGACTTAAATATCTCGTCTGGTTGCATATCTGGAAAAGCAGCTAATAAATATTGTGTATATCTCACCTTCTCTTACCTGCCTTAACATGTCATCAGATTAGAAATAAATTTAATCTTCATCAATGTGAAAACTTGAAAGTAATTTTTTAAAAATTGGTTCAACATTGTTTTAAGGTCAGAAACGACTTTGGCACCTTTTCATGTTTTTGGTATTTTGTTCCTTTCGTTTGTCGATTGAGAAAATGGTGCCTTCAGCGGAAGACGTTGAAGCGTTAAGCTGGCTTAAGCTCATAATCTCCTTTAGCGATCGCTGCTGCAGGTTGCTGGTGAACTTCTGCTTAGTTAGAGTGGCTTAAACAAAAAATCTGACAAGCTCAACAAAGCTAGAGGTCAGGCCCTTTTAAAAATCAGCAAAGGTGAATGATTGGCAAACGATAACTCTCAGACAAGGTGATTTCAATCCTTGATGTGGTAGCTTCAACATTGTTGACTTGAAGAAGCTTCCGGTATTTTCTTCGCAAGAACTGCAAAACATTTGATTGATGCAGGAGAGGAATCGTTTCTCATACCACTTGTTCTTGCAGATCGCCATATTTACCTTGGCATGACTAAAAACCAAAGGAATTTCTTCTATGATAAGGAATGCCTAATTAAGGTCAATGTTGCAATTCATATCATGTGAGCGGTGAATGTAACTCTTTGCTGCAAACCATTAATTAGAAGTATTCACATGAAACTTATCGTACCTTTTCATTAATTAGAGGTGTTTATTTACTCTTATCATTAATTAGAATTGCTTGCATCGTATATATCAGGTCTGTGGTTTTGGATTAGATTCCTGTTTTCCGAAGATTATTCAACCAACTCATCAGCAGACTCTTCGTTGTATTAACACAATCCTTCTTTGCCATCCCCAGAGTGGTATTCGCAGTAAACTGATAATTGTATTCCTCAACATTAATTAATTTCAAAGCACTTCGGCGTCGTCTACGTGATGTGATATCTGGTGGGAAGCATGTTGGATGCTGGGACACCTTTAATTGTCAGACCGCTGGCTATTGTGAACCGCTTAGGTGCAATCAAGGCTAAACGTACTTCTGGGAAACTTCTCACTCAGATGGATGAACGATGTATAGGGATAATTGAATTGAAACCAGAAAGATTTTATATTACAAAAAAATTTGATTACTAATAAGTTGTTTGATTCACAATACTTGAGTATTTAATAGGGAATAGTTGAATTTAAAAACAGAATTCATTGATCATAACGAAGAAGTGCTCGTGAAGCTCGAACTCCAGCAGTAGTGATCTTCACTGAATATAACTTAAAACTAGAAAATTATATATGTTAGAACCAAAAAAATTTATTTAATCCTTTTGAAATTTCATTCCTTTCATTTCTTAAGCTTAGGCCTACTTCAACTGGTTCAAATGAATTGAGAAAATTTTCCATTTTAAATGGAAAATTAATAGTTTGATTAAAATTGGTTGCAATAGATCGTAGTATTTGTTGAGTGACAGTTTGGGTTGAAACAAGAATTCGTTTCCAAGGATTTGACCGGTCTGGATGTTTGTCAGGTGGTACAGACAAATTTACGATTGACAATGAACGGATTGCTTTTTCGCCATCGAAATAATTAATTACTTGGATAAAAATATGAGTAGTAGGATTTAATTGCACCAAATGCTTTGGTTGCATGCGAAATATATTCGCTACGCACGATAACGCGAGTGCGCTTGACAACGGACTGTTTAATTAAACTAATGGTTAATTAATGCAACCGAACAGGTTGATATAGATTCGTTTATCCATTATCACCTCAATTCACTTCACATCCGAATGTTCCGCTTTTAATTTGCCTTCTTTTTTTTTTCCTTAGCGTTTGTCCCGCTTGGTTGAAGGGTCCGCTTTTGTGGAGCATTGTCTTCTTACGTCCGGCTCCATAGATGCATGTTGTTGTTGTTGTGTTCCATTTCCCTTTGTTATTTTGTTTTGGACTCAGGGCGATTACTTCTTGACCATTTCATCCAGATGGCGTAGATTTCTTCTTTCATACGGCCATTGTCGGAGATTGTTGAGCCAAGCTATTTGAAACTGTTGCATTGCATTCTCCTTGCGACTATCGTTACCCGACCGACCCGTCGCAAATGTCTGTCGTCGGTGATAACATATCTGGGCATTGAACCCTTTTGTATGTGTATCTTACCAATCTCTCGACATGCGGATTACCCACTCAAACTTAAGTAATTAAACCGTATATATATTTCATAGATGATGTAATATTCGACGGTAATGGTATATTAAATATGCTGAAGATACCAGTATTATGGATTATGATTCATGCAGTGATCATTTGTGCTGCAACATTAACCTTTCTTGATGCAACCTTAGCGGATCATTTAGCATCGGTAAATTTTCCTACAAAAATTTTTCGGCAACTTCATAATGATGCAATGATTTTTTTTTTTTTCACTTTTATAATTGACAAAATTAGATATGTCCAAGGTCAATCAAATTTTTTATTTTTTAATCTAAAAATAAAAAAATTTTTTTTTTTTTTAAAATTCTTTGAACATTCATTTCAATTTCAATTTCCCAAATAATCGTTATTGTTAGGGAAAATTTTTTTTATTTTTTGAAATTATTTGCAAAATACAACATCAAATATTTTGGCATGTAAATAAATGAATGTAAATGTTTGAATGAAATCAAATTAAACATTAATGCATTGAATGAAATGTAAGATTTAATTGTACAATAATTTTATACTTTTTTTTTTTGAAATTAAACAAGCAAATTTTGCTTATGAGAATGCATGAGCAAATTTATTTTAAAGTTTCAACATGGGCCATCATTTGTTGGCTTAATGCTTTTATTATCTGGCGGATTTTATACAATAGCAGCGCCATTATGGAGTATACTTATGGCAAGATATAATTGTAGCAAAATGATTACAATGTTTGGCATTGTTGCAGTTATTATTAGTATGCTTATCATTGGACCATCACCACTTCTCAATGCTGAAAAGTAATTTTGTCGAAATTTCCTTTTTTTTTTTTATTAAATTTAATTGAAATTTAAGACGTGCAAAAATTATTTTATGATTGTTTTGGCATAAAGAATACAAGTAAGTTAAGTATTTTTCTATTAGTAAATCTATTTGTGCATAAAAAATTCCAATAATTTAAGTAGTGTATTTATAAGTAGGATTAATTGTAGAAAAATTTTTTTTTTTTTTTTTTTTTTTTGCAAATTATTGATAATAAAAAGAAGCATTTCAATTGTTCAAAAAAAAAAAAGTTTGTTAAAAATAAAATGGAAGTTTAATTTTTGATTATGCTAATCATTTTAGAAGAAAAAAATTTTCCAAGCTTAATTGGCTGGCTAATTAAATAAATATCTTTCATTCTTTCCACTTAAAAAATCAGCATTTTTTTTTTGATTGCCCGAAATTTTGCAAAAGATATTATTTGTATACATTTTGTATTATTATTATTATTATTATTATTATTATTATTTCTATATGTGTTGCAGAAATTTAGCTTGGATAGGAATTGCATTAGGTTTAATTGGTATTGCTGCAAGTGCTTTGTATATTCCAACATTCCAGATATCAGTTCATATATTACGGTAATTTCACGTTTCAATTAAAGGTTTGATTCAATGTTTGCATGATTTTTCTTTGAGCTTAATCCTGTATCCGTATTGGCGCATCAATAAATTCATTTTAAATTTCCCCATTTGTTGGAATTTTTGGATTTTTTTCTTTTGAATGTATTTCTGTTCCTGTAATTGTAAATAAATTTCTTAAAAATTATTAAAGCACAAAAAAAAAATTATTACAGAGAATATGGGTACGATGAATCACAACAAACGTATAGTTGCATATCGGGTTTATTTCAGTCTGCCTATTCCTTTGGGTAAGTATGAAAAATTGGAATTGATGCATGTTTTTCGGGTTATCCCAAATTCATTTCAGATCATTCTTTGGTCCAACAATGGGTGGTTTAAGCGTCCAATGGATTGGCTTCCCGTGGACAACTACAATTATAGCTTTATCAAATATTGTTTCCGTTGGTTTTTGTTTTCGCCCTAAAATTTTCTCCTATACTATCAAATCATATTTAAAAAAAAAATTTTTTTTGAAAGAAATAAACATTGCGGATTTAAAAGGTTCAAAATTTACCGTTGCAGATTGTTCCAATTTTATGCTTTTATGCTACATGCGGCAAGCTTGGTTTTTTAAATCGACAAAAATCTGATCGCAATCAATAATTCCATCGTTCCCTTTTGATATGTGAATAGTGCCGCAGACATAATTCCTTGTTTGGTCGAGTTCTGAATGAGTTTCCTCGTGTCGATCCTTTTTTCACAACTTTTTCCAGTTTGCTCGGAAAGAAGTTGTGTTTTTTAATCATTTCCTTAAGTCACTCGCTGGTTAGGTGAACCAACGTGACTCGCTTACTCTCTCCGCTTTCACCTTGTCCAAGGGATCCCGTGAAGAACACTTTTGCTGAGTATTGGTCCTGGTGTGACATCCTCAACGTGAGGTAGGCAACACCGTTTAGTCACATCACTCAAACCTCTCCGTAACTGTAAGACACTCACCATGGAAAGGATACATAATTATGTATTTTAATAAAATTTTTACATTGTAAAATAAGATCAAGTCACTCTCCTCTTATGTACAAGTTAATTACTTTTTCTTGAATAATTTGATCAAAACTTTGTGGAAAAATGACCATAGCATTACAACCAGAAAATTAATTAAAGGAAACAAGAAATTAATCGGACATCATGCAAAGAATGCAAGAATATTCGACATGGAATCTTAAATTCGGAATAGGTTGACAAATTCCAGATTTTGACATCAGTAATTAAGGCCATTGGGACACGTGCTTTTGTGAGACATCAAGAATCAGATGATTATGATCATTAATTGGCATTTAAGGATGCAATTAGTATGAGATCGAAATTTCTTTAAGAGATCAAAATCTCTTAAGGAAATCTCTCTATTATGAAATCTATTTTGATGCTGCTGTTGTTGAGCATATGTGTGGTCGATTGTAACCTCAAACTTTAGGTAATTAAACCGTTTATTAACATGTTGAGTGAGCGTGTACTAAAACACCTGGAAAGAGTTGCGAGCTATACGTGGGAAAAGCGAGCATGAATATAGGAAGAATACGTTGGAAAAAGCAACAGTATTACCGTAATGAGAAATAGTATGGATATTGGTATGGAACAGCGGTTCTCAACCATTAGTTTCAATATTTCATCGAGTACTCTTTTTTTTTTTTGTTCTCACTCCTTTTCTCACTCCTTTAAGTTAGTCAATAGTAATTAAAAAAGTAGAACTTAAATTTACCAAAAAGTAAAACGATATCAGTTGTCGCGGAAAAAAGTATTTTTTGGTTGTTGTTGTTGTATTGTGTTTTGACTGCGCTGAGATTGATTGGTCCTCGGTTCGGTTTCTGTATTCCTTTCCGCAACCAGGTTAATCACCTTTGTTTTAAGTAACTGCCCCAGTATAGGGTGTCCACGTTACCAAGTAGAATATAGGTCAGTGTCAGTTATTGAGCCGTGACACTGCAATAGAACGATTGAGTCCGAACTTTCGGTAGGAGACCGTCGCTGTTCGGTAGATTTCTTGGGACGTGGTAGAGTGAGTAGCCTGTGGTGAATTGTGTAGAACGAATTGTATTGTGCTTGGACAGATAACCTCAAACTTGGGTAATTAAACCTTCATTTCACGCGATAAGAAACAATTTTACGTTC
>JABVXS010000800.1:0-23017 GCA_013365335.1 Madathamugadia hiepei | reverse complement strand
TTTATTCTTTCCATTTCCGCTTTGACCAAATCCAATTTCCCATTATTCATCGTTCTCAAGTTCCAAGTTCCGATTTTGATACCTTCTTTCCTTTTAGTGAATTTTTTTTTGCGATAAAAATAAAATTATTTGAAATTTAAATTTCAGCATAAAAAATCAACCCATTGTGCAATACCATACTATATTGGTGGATCAAATACTCAGGTATTTTCCATTTCCATTTGAAAAAAATCAATTTGTGAATGAAATCAAATTGATTTTTCTGAAAAATTTTCCCAATCAAAAAATTTATTTCTGAAAATTTTAGCTAGAAGTTGTTATTGGAGAAGCAACCATTTATATGCCACTGATGAACTTTTGGGATAGGTAATAGATAAGCTATAGAGTAAGGTGAAATGCAGTGCGAAGAATTAGCAATAACTTCCAGAATCAATGGTCAAGTGATAAAGTCCTTTCAAAGTTTTAATCATTTCCTTAACTTCACCATTTTTCTTATCATTACTTTTATTTGATGATAACTGATCAGCACCGATTCGATTTTAGGATGGCGTTAAAACCGATGTTTTGCAGCAGTTTCTAATGCGTATTAATATTACTGAAGATCGTTCCGGTACCTTTCCGGATCGTTCACATCTGCATCAGTCTTTACCATTATCACCGTCATCATCGCCATCATCATCCAAACAATCTCAGGCAAATCTTGTGGCACTAGCCGGGATGAATAACATCCAGAATTCCGTAGATCAACAACAACAACTACCACCCAGTGGAAGCAACCGGATTCACTGTAAACATACTCTTGTATAGGTGCTTTTTCAGGAAAACTATCGCAAGAAAAGGTTCGACTTTTAACTGAAAATTGAAAAATAGTTTCATAACATGAAACTTCGAAATGTTCTTTTTTCATTTGCAAAATTTCATGTACATTTCATTGAAATGCACTTTTTGAAAAAAAAGTTTCATTTCAGTTTTTACTTTTCTCGAGAAGAGCCTTAGATTTAATTATTTTTGTTACGTTATGCGTTTTTTTTTTTTTTGTTATTTGAATAATTGATTCGGAAATGTTCAAAAACATTTAGGAGGATTATGTGAAAATATTGTACAAAAAATGAAAAAGTAAAATTAAATTTTTTCTTGAAATTTCATTATTTGTGATTCTTAAATTTAATCTTCTTAATTGCCAACGAAAATAAGAAATTGGAACTTTTAAAACATAATTCCAAAGAGATGAAGTTTAATTGAATCAATCCGCTATTTTAAAGTAAGAAATTGAACTTTCCCATTAATTTTGTTGAAGCTGTAAATGCTTTATGCTTTCTTCATCACTTTTCCTTCCCTTACACACACTTCATTGATATCTCACTGTATCCCAACCAACCACTTACCAACTTTCTCAAATTTTCATTCATTCATCATTGTCACCAATGTGAGAGCTCATTATTGCCAACATAATTTTATTTTTGTAGTAAAAGATTGAAATGAATAAAACGCCATTTCATAAATTCTTACTTTATTCATTACCGTATCACAGTTCAATGAAAGCTAGAAAACACAAACTTTACAATGTAATTTTTTGCTTAGTCAAAATAGAAAAAAAAATTATCATAAAAGAAGATTTCTCTATTCAATGGCTTCTTCTTGTTTTTATCCATCTTATCACTATAAGAAACTTCCACAATAACACGTATTTCTTATCACTAAATTCTTTTTCCCTTTATCAATGAAGATTCCCTTTAGGTACAAATTATGTGCACTCTTATTGATCATTATACCTTCTTTGTTGTTTCGAATTCTTATCACAAGAGATTTCAGTTATCATTGAAGTGATAAAAAATTCATTGCCAATTCTGATAGTTTTAATGGATTGTAGCGCCGCAATTTCGAGCGAAAATTCTGTTTGATAGCACCTATGAATATCACTATGATAAAAGTGATATCAAAAATCAGGTTGATATAAATGATAAGACTGATATGTGCGATGTAATATCTTTATTATAAAATTTAATTTGAGCAAAGCGAAATGTGAAGTGGAAAAGTCAAAGTTGGAAATAACGAAAAGCATATGATAATATTAATTAATACTTACTGATAAGAAATGATATAATCACTTGTTGATAGGACGTGAACATTATGTAAATCGTTTCATTGATATAAACTAGGTAAATTTCCGCTTCTTAAATTCAGCTCAACAATAAATTTCAATTTGTAAAAAATTTTCAGGCGTGACTCACCATCGATTGTTTGGCTTGTGTTGGATGGTGTGGGGTGTCATGAGTTCAATTATATTTTATTGATTTTTTCCTCACTGAAAACCAATCAGCAATCATCGCAGAGGGAGAGAGAGAAGGAGGAAGAGGGAGAGAGAGAAGGAGGAGGAGGGAGAGAGAGAAGGAGGAGGAGGGAGAGAGAGAAGGAGGGGAGAAGAAAAGAGGAAGAGGAGGAGAGTGGAAGAGAAAAACATCCTTGTCACGTCAATGTTTGTCTCATTTTCGTTGTTTTGATGACACCGACATTGCAATTGTTGTGCTTTACTACCACCGTCAAACTGTCACAGCGTTGCAGGCTGTATTGTTCAATTCATGGTAAAAGTTTGTTTTTTTGAAAATATTTTCAGACATTTAATCAAATTTCTATATTTTTTTCATGCAATTTTACATATACCATATCGTTTTTTCTTTCATTCCAACATTTGCTTAACTTGTTGCTTCAATTTCAAAATTTAAATTTGAAATTCAAATTTATTTTAATTTTTTTTCAAATTCTACGAGAGTAAAAATAAGCAAAGCAGTGCATAGTGAAAATTTTTGAAATCACTCAAATAATACTGTGTTAAAGTGTCAGTAGTGTTACCGTAATCTTCAGTGTATGACGCATTTTGATGAATTGCAGCGTAATTATTACGGTCGACAAAATAGGCCCTATCCAGCTGGCCACTATTATCCATGTTCACGAACTCCGGGCTATTGTTCACAGCCATTTTATCAGTAAATTTTGCTTCGTTAATAAATTTTTTTCATTGTGAAACTTAGTCCTAAAGATTGAAAAGGATTGTCATGATTTATCACCAATTTATGTGACACCAAAATAAACAAGGAGAAGGGAGTTTTTACTAAAAAAATTCCAAAGTTTCCAGGTATTCTTGAGTTGACATCATATATCGTAGACGTCAATAATCTCCGTTTATTACAGTGAAAGACCGAGATATACAGGATGTTCCAGTTGGTTGATGACGTTGCTTGCATTTTGCTGTGGATGTTTTATCGGCGAACAACTTGATACAGATTGCTGTTGTTGTTGTATTCCATATCCATTGTGTCGTAGATGCTAAAGGAACAGATGATGGGAATGAGACCTTTGTTTTTTGTCACGATTCATGGGGAAAAACATCTCAATGATAGGTTATTTTTTCGTTTTCTTATTTCATTGCCACAGCAACTTCTTTTTCATGTTGTTTGTGTTTCTTTTTCATTGTATAGCCGATGTTAATTTTGACTGTATGATACTGGTAATAACGATAATAATAAATAATAATGTTGGTGATGATGGTGATGATGATGGTGTTCTCTAATACCAGAAGTACCTGTAATTGCGCGATAAAACTACGATTTCTAACGATTTCATGCAGGGATTTGGTAATTGTGGTGTTATTGATGAATATGATAATAATGCTGATGGTGATAACAGATAATGTTGCCATGCGGTTTTTATAACGATAATGTCGATGATGATATCGATGAAAATGATGACTTTGATTATGAAGATTACGGTCATGGCGATAGTGACGATTACGATGAACAGGAGGATGATGATGATGATGATGGGTGAAGACGTACTGGGAACATCTATTTCTTGGATGAACGAGCGTGACAACCGAATTACCAACTTTAGAGTTAGTCAACTGACGTTCTATGTGTTTTCTTGCATTTCGTAATATGTGTCTTGCATTTCATCTCTGGATTACATTTCGTTCTTTATTTTTATTTCCAGTTCTTTTCTTCGTAATTTCGAAATCGGAATACAATTTATAATATTTGCTCTTTTTGCCAGTTATCTAAAGGTATTTTGTTCATCCATTGTGGATGGTTCAAGCTGCAGATGCCAAACAATGAGTATTATTTTATGAGTCCCTACTTTTGTTATAAGTTCTTTAACCGCGTATTTATATATAAGTGCCATGGAAATGATGACTTCGACGGAATCCTTACTTATCGAGATGTATTATAACAGCTTGGAATGTTTTTTCGTGACAGATTTCAATAAAATGGTAAACAAACAAGTAACAATATAACAGCGGTAATTAAGAGGAAAAACGGACTGTTCAGTCTAAATGACGCAGAAGGAAAGATCACAATGATTAAATATCAATGCAATAAATTATGGAGAATATCACAATAGAAAGAAAAGCTTTCATCCATTTAATAAGTGGTGTACAGCATACATACCCTGTGTTCACATTTAAACTACTCAAACAAACAATGTCTTGTAATAACGTGGTGCTGAAAACTCTAAAACGAAGTAAACGAAAATTCCGGCATAATTTAGAAGAAATGAATTCTATGAAAATTAAAGAATGACAGGTGAAATCTCAAATAACACGATCGTAAACGCGATAACCATACAAGCATAACATTATTTCTTTAAGGTCAGCAAATGCTAAGCTTAGATTGATCCACATCACTCTTAATTTCACGAAATCCCAAACATCTTGAACTGGTATTCCTGAAAGTCATACATGCGCCTAAGCTACAAAGAAAACGAAGTTTTCAGAACATGGAAAAATAGGTGCGAGCACAATCTGAAAATATTCGAAACGAAGCTTAAATAAAAGGTAAAAAGACAAAAACCAGAAGTAGAACATGCATGACCTTCAATAGCTGGTGTCAAAAAAATCACTATAAATTGCCATATATAATACTTTTCCTTCATAAAAGAAAAGCTTTCTACAAACCTAAATTACGTATTATACAAAAGAATACATCAAAACCTCACCAAATAATGGAAAGAGAAAAGTTAATGGATTTTTTTGGTAGTTTATTTAACACGTCAGGAAAAAATTATAAGTCATCGTCTGTAAGTTCAAAATTTCCATTTCTGAGCAGCAACACCTTCTGAAACAAATTTATTGGTTTAATGACATGTGAGTGTTGACTGAAATTTCAAAAATTCAGTTTCGTCCTCCGTTAATATCAAAAACGTCTGCTTCGAATTATTATACAAAACTCGTTATGTTTTTGAAAGTTTCAAGGCATATTCCCGAAAACATAAATCAGTCATGGAATCCAACTAAATTTATTAAATACCATTCAACATACATGCAAAATTAAACAAACTAGAAAATTTACTGAAATTGTGGTAAAAGCATCCAGCACTGATTCATTTGAATTACCGATAACCGAGTCGGAATGGTGTGTATGACTGTCAGTATTATAATAAAGGTCTGCATCAACTGAAACAACATTGCCATTGCCGCTTCCACAATTTATTAATGGATCATGATTTGAAATGTTTCCGGTTTCTTCGGCCTCTTTCGATGGTAGCGAATTCTTCCGTTCACCATTCTCTACTGGTGTAAAATACTGAACAGCTCTCGAAATAACCGGAGATCTCACAAAACCATCTTCATGTGAAGAATAAATTTTGAACACATCTTTCGTTGGATAATCATAATCATAGCCCCCAAACTAAATATAAACAAAATGGCTGTATCACATAATCAAGAAAGAAGTACAAGATTAAAAAAAAATCTCTCTAAAACTTAGAAAAAATGAAAGCAAAAGGACATCACGCATATTGGTTTACGATCATCATTCATTGCAAAAAGGCTAGTATCGTACAATTATTTTTGAACAAATCCATGAAAATGAATACAGTTGGAAAGTTGGATAGAGAGCAAGAAAAAGTAATTCACCATGGTCATGAATGAGCGATGTTCACGAAGAATTTCAAATCCAATTGATTGAAGAAGTAAGGAAAGTAAAATAGCCTGAAAGTATTCATTTTGAATCAGATTTAAAATTAACCCTTGATTAAACTGTAGTTTATCCTATGAAAGAAATATGAATTTGTGGTATCCATCAATAACAACTATGACTTTATTAAAAAATGACTTTAAATAACAAAAAATTCCGAGATTATGAAATACTGATAGTAACAGAGAGACTGATTTTTTCATTTAAATTTTTCTTCCAAACTCAGTGTGGGCAAGCATAACTGTTTGAGGTTTAAAGCTGATTGAGTGAAACGAAACCTGATTAGTAAGTAAAGTGATCCATTGAAATATCCCTTTTGATATTAGATATTCGAACATAAAAGTAAAGCCAATACTGTCATGCTCGGAAACCCTCCATATACGGATCTTTGTTGCACGAAATTCTGCACGCGCAATCTAAACAAAGAAGCTGAAACACTGAAGTAGTAACACTATTTTTGAATCTTAAAATCAAAAACCATCCAAAATTTTTCGAAATTCAGTGTCCGAAAAAAAACGAAAAAAGTATTCCGAAGTAATGGAATTAGTCGTTTAACAAAAAAATACCATTAATTTCCTGAAACGAAGACGATAAGCTACTGCAATGTAAAATGTAAAAGCCCAAAAACTCACCAAACCTCATTTTGAGCATTTTTTATCAAACACCTACAAATAAACCACATAATAAATTACTGAAACATCAAACAAACTCACACCATCCTTAGCTTCTTCATCTTTGAATTCTAAAAGAATATTGCGTCGCCCTACTTTCAAACTGCATTCTGTTTCTGGATGCGGATAACTACTTGAGCAAGGCTCCAAAACTTCATAACTATAATTTGGCTCCAAATGACAAAGGCGAAGAAACTGAAACAAAGCACTATAAAAGAACATTCGAGAGATCCACCAAAAAAAAAAATTACGCAGCCAATCTCCATAGAAACAAGTAAAAGAATGTTTGTCTTGCTTAGATGAGCTCCAATTCAATCCACAATCATCAACTCTGCCGTGAATGATTGACAAGAAAAAAGTTACAAACTATTATCTCGAAATCCTCCTGCTGGGTAAAAATACATTCTAAAAGCTTCTAACAATCACCCAGAAGAAACAAAAATATATTCACCTGACTATAATTGCCTTGCTCTTCCAAAGCTAATAAACGACTTTTGATATCGGTTTTACAGGGAACAAAATGGCCATTATGCAGATCACTTACGGCCTGAAGATTTTTGAGGTTTTTATTTAATTTACTCAAAATGAAAACTCCAAAATACCACATAAGCTCCCAAAAATTTTTTTCAGATCTTTGAGCTAGAGAAAGACTTCTAAAGATCGCGTTTTGTTCCTTGAAATGAATCTCCAGTGAAAAAATTGAATGGTGTACCTGCTTATATAGCAATAAAACAGCCCCTGGATCATCCATAAGCTCTTCCTCAACCCTCGGATCCCAAATTAATTTCCTTATAACGACAAAATAAAAGAGTCCTGTGGCTGCGGACTTCTGGTTTAGCAAATGAATCGATAAATACGGTGATTCGAAATTTCGCAATAAACGAACAGCTAAATAAAGCATTCGGAAAAAATCACCTCATGTTTCAAATCCCGAACATCATAAATAACCAAGACAATAGCTGTTTACAAAACGCATCAACCTTCCCCGCTTTGCATTTCTTAAATAAGCTCATAATTTTAATTACTACTAAGCAAAAATTTGAAAAAATTTGCTTCACGATTCAACAAACTATGAAGTCATACGATAAAGAAATCATTCCTTAGCAAATATAACAGCATAGGCATTAATAAATAAAGGAAGCCCTGAATACGGAAAGATCGTGTGACTAAAAATTTAACCTACACCATAAAATGATTGGAGACACTGGCATTCATATTAAACTTAATTTTGCTCTGTATTACTGATATTTGTATAACAAACAAAGTGTATCTGGGTATTTCATTGAAGACATAAAGTGACCATCATCACCAGCATGCCGCCGTTTAGCAATAAATAAACCAAAATTTCCGGCGTTTTCAACACCCATACCAATGATTCCAGCAAATCGCTAAAACGATTTCCTTGTATGTCAGCCGAGAAAATTATGACAGATACACCCAAATATTTTTCACAGAGAAATAAAAAACCTTCAATATAATTTCGGTAGGATGCTCAACGCTGCAGCGGACGGTTTCCTTGGTACCGTCCGCCATGAAAATATCAATCGAAACATTACTAGATGAAGGTCGAAATGATTCCTGAAAAAGAAAGAGATAAATGATTAATGCTATCAGTTCAAAATCGAAGTATAGTTGGCCGTGTCGGAAAATAGGGTAATATGCACTTACAATTTGAAAATTTAGAAAAGCGTTTTCAGTTATGAAGTGTTGCGCGATTGACTGCAGCTGAACTACTGAAAACAAGATCGCTGAGATAAAAAACAAGCAAAAGAGGGCTAAAGCCAAAATAATTTCTTTGCCCTAATAAGACATTATTCAGCTTGTTAAAAGGGATATCATCACAGTAATCAAAAAAGAATTTTTGATTTTTAATGAAATCAAACCAAATGAGAATCCACAAAATGCTACGCTATTTTGTCTCTGGAATTGGCACAATACTTTGTTCCAACACCAGCATTCAATTAAGTCTTTTCGCTCAGCTTTCATTTGTATTTCAACAACAGAGATAAAAAAAAAACTGACTCGCTTGAAAATAACGTGTCAATGCTAATCTCCTTTCTTCTAACGTTTTTTGATCCAGTTTGCTGAATAGTTTCTTAGGTGGAAAATCGGGTGTCTTCAATTTCGACCCAAAATGATTGCGCAATTTCTCATGAAGTTTCAACAAATGCGAATATCGTACGCTTGCATGATAAGCGCCATTTACACATATATCGAATGCCTGGAAATAATAACCTGAAAGGATTCGTACGATACTCCTAATTAATGATTAATTAACACATATCAGAATAATTATTGAAAACCAACAATTTTTTTAATGTCATAAAACCTCAAAAGCGACTGAAAAATGAAGAAACAATTCATAGAAAGTAAAAATGCTTTTTGCTTGACACGAAAAAACAGAAATATCAGACGATATACTAAGTAATTGATAAAATCGTTCAAGGTAAACTTAAATTAGTTTTATGCATATTAAAATTAAACAGCATACATCATAAGTACGACTTCCATCTATTTCAACCAACGTTTGCGTTGTTGGAATCGATATGTGAATCATTTCTGAAACGAAAAAAATTGCAAACCAATGAAATGTTAGCAACTTCCAGATGTATGCGCACACATACGTCAACAAACGTATTTGTGGCGTTACTACAAACACATAAGCTTCCTGAAATCATTTCGTTAACAATGAAATACGGGAGACTCCATCGATCTCTCCCGAGCTCAGTACCCACACTCCTCAATGCCCTGTCACACACAGAGTGACAGATTCTATCAAAATTTTCGAGTAAAACAGGAAGTTCGCAAATTGTAGATGAACCGCAAGACTTTGACAAGAAACCCCGATTTGAAATTTTTGAATGAAGGAGGGAAGTAATCGGAACTGGAAATGAGAGGTTGAAATTGGATGTGGGGACTGGAACTGGAAGCAGGGATGAGAATTGGATTGTTTCTATTAAGTAGAAATGTTTGAGTTAAAGTTAACAGCTAGAATTGATTTGCTCAACCGGATATGTTCAAGAGGAGAAAACAAAAATTAGTGGACTAATGCATTTTAAATGTTTTGTAATCCGTCGGAGAAAATAGCTTCACACTAACTTGCATTTTTCTTTTTTCTCTACCATTGAAGTATATCTTTGTTCTTATCAATCTTAATCTTCTCATGCTCGGGAAAGTTTTGTTACTGTTACGCTTCTTTGGGTACAAAATCCTGAATTTTATTTGTTCTAATTTGAATACCATTTGGCGCAGTGGCATACTCATTACTCATAGTTCTGTGAAGCTTCTCCTAACTTTATCGTAATTTATTACCAGTGTCATGTGTTGGTGATGAAGAAAATTAATGGAAAATTTTAAATACATGAAATGATAATTTTGGGAAATTAAATATCATTCAATTGACATTTAGCTTTACAATTTTGTCGAAAAGAAAACGTTTGAAGTAAGAGTAAATTTGCGGTTAAAGTGGTATTGGAAGTATGCTAACGAATTAGACGAAAACTGGAGTTTTACTTCAAGGTCATTTTGAATCAGGTATTTTGAGACGAACTGGTGAACAACTGTAATTAGCAAATGATTGCATTTAAAATTAAATGAATCTTTATTATTAATAATTGACAGAGTAATCAGAAAAAGTCATGGGAAAGACATGACAAACTGCAAGAATATGGACAGATTTCAGGATTTTTCGTTTTGTCATACCATAAACAGGCTTATGGGTTTCGAACTGCAATGAATGTAAACAGTCAGCAAAATACTTCAGCAAAAGCTGAACATTTTCCGGACGGATCGATTACACGAATTGTTTTCAACAATTTCCTGTGAGTTTTCCTGTAACAATTACAATATGCAACATATAGATGAAGTAAGGTAATGAGGATATTATGCATGTAATAAAATCATCAAATACAGTAAATCATATCGAGTGATAATGAAATCATATAAATCATACAATTTGGAAAACTCTATATAAATAATTATATTACATATATCTTTCCATGGTGAGAGCCTTACAGTGGCGGAGAGGTTTGAGTGGTGTGACTAGATGGTGTTGCCTATCTCAAACCAGCGAGTCATACAAGATAATGGTTAAAAAACTCAACTTCTTTTCGAGCATGAGGAAAATTTTTTAAAAATCGACCGAACAAGGAACAAGGAATTATATATATAGTTATAGTTATACATATTATGCGGACGTTAAATGTTATATATATGTATATGATGGGAAAATTGAAGGTTAAAAGGAAATAAAAAAACAGGTTATTTCTTTCTGTCAAACTATTTTAATCGAAAAGCTAGAAGTGGCATTATCTTTTATGTATTTGCCATTTATTGATTTGAAGTGTAGTGATAACTAATGCGGACGTTAAATGTGAAAGCTAGGTTGGTCGTCGATGTATATTTCAGTTTGTGTTCAATGACTCGATGATAGAGAGTTAGAAATAACCCTATCTTTTTTGTTGAATTTTGAAAAGGCTTATAAAATCTCAAAATACTTAACTTTCACTTAATGATTTCAGCACTTATGAACATATGAACATGTACCCTGGACCAAATCTTAATGTTATTGTTGGACCAAATGGTGCAGGTTGGTGTATAATTTAATCTTAATAGGTTCTTTAATTACTTTTTAGTCTAAAAGACGAACTAAAGCATTGAATGCTGAACTTGATGTAATCGTTATCTATTTTTGATATCTTACTTTGTTTCATTTCTTTTTTTAAAGGCAAAAGCACAATTATGTGTGGAATATGTCTGGCAGTGGGTGGCACTCCGGATTTGTTGGGACGTTCCGAATTGCTGGCTGACTATATCAAACATGGTGCGGATCAAGGATCGGTAGAAGTCTTCATGTTAGTGATTCATATAAAAATTTGGCAAGTATGTATTACGGAGTTTTGGTTGCTGACCTTGTAACAAAAGAGTGAAAGGATGTTGATTTGTCGGTTAAATGATCCATTTTCTTTCTTTTTTGTTACGGAATTTTCGTGGCGCTAAAACAAGTTTTAGACGTGATTCAAAGCTTATGAAGGATCGGGTATTATCGATTGTTCTGAATCGAGGGGGCTATTCCGATCACTTTATTGATGGTAAAAGAGCAACAAAGACAAAAATACGCGATGTTGTTGAAGGATATAATATCCAGGTAAAGTAATAAATCATTGTTCTGAATTTGCGACAAGGTGTGCTGCATATGCTGTTGATTACATTTAAAAATTTGCTTTTGTGAAGCTGTTGCTTTCTTCCTATTCAACAAAATCTCCCTTTTAGATAATACGGTAGTTTAGGCAAAAGAAGATAAAAGAGTTAAATTACCTTATGAACTGCTATACATTAGGGTGTTAGCACAGAAAATATAAACGATTGAGCAGTGGAACGGGTTCAATTGGTTGATACTTTTTTTCCGAAATAAATTGCCGCTGAATCTAATGAAGGGTACTTTTATTGGAAGAGCAACATTTTAGCAAATGTGCTGACATCTGAATACTGATCATTTAGTTTGCATGATTATCTAAAGCAATTTGATTAGGGTATAAATGGAAAGAAACAGGTTTCATGAAACCCCAATAAACTAAAAATATTGTGTACAATTTTGTCATTCACTTCGTCAAAGATGGCTTTGCAGAAATGCATTACGAGTCAAGAATTTCAGATTGGTAATCCATGCACTTTCCTGGCACAAGATAAAGTAAAGAGTTTTGCGGAGCAAAAGTTAGATGTGTTACTTAGAAACACGGAAAAAGTGAGATTTAAAATTTTTAGCGGTCTTCCTTCTCAGTATTGTGATTTATAAACTATGCTGTTTTTCGTCTGGCATCATATTTAGGTTGTTGGGAAAGATCTTGTGCAGTTGCACGAAAATATTGCAGATATGGTAATTTATCAATCGCCTCAAACAAAATGGTATGTTCCAGCCATATTTTCATTATTCTGGTTAAATGGATATTTTTTGGATCTTTTGTTTTGTTCTTAAATATTTTTTGAATTTTGAAGTTTGGACGACCGTTTAAATGCCGTACAAAATGAATTGCAAACTTTGATTCCTCTAATTGAAAATTACCGACGGCGTGAAACAATGCGTGAGCGAATCCGACTTCTTCAGTGTAAAAAACTTTACTTGGTTTGTAATCTCTTTTTCAAATATCATAGTTCAGAACACAGAATATCTACCAATACATTGATTTACTTTTTTAAGACGAATCTATGAGGAATTTACAAGAAAATTTGTCGATTCATTTTATTGCTGTAAGGATGCTTCCTGTCCATTAATACTTGAAACAAAATATTGTAATTTGCGAGTGTTTATTTAATATTTGAACATAATTTACAGGAATATTTGGAGGCAGAGGCAATCGCCTGCGAAAGGGGTCAATATAAACGAATGAAAGAGGAAGAACTGGAAGAGGTGAACTTTCAGGCTGAGTATTTGTAACTTTTCAATCACCAAGAATTTAATTATTTTTTTCATTGTTCCTTCTACTTTATATATTTGTTAATCTACTCGCTTTAAATAAACCTAATGTTTTAGGTGGACCGAAATGTTTATTTTGACTGGCTAAATGCGTTTTGCCAAAATCTATTCATAATTATCTCCGTTTACTATGCTCATCAGTTTCTGAATGGTCTTAATCAAAAAACTTGAATGATTAGTAGTTGGATTAACTGTTTGATGCTTCTTTATTTCTTTTAACAAGCTAACTTTGTGCATGTGAGATTTTATGCAGATAAAAAAATCAATGCTGCCCATCAGAAGTCATTTGGAAAAACAAGAAAATGTTTATCAAAGGCACAAATGCGAAGAAAAGAATGCTGTTATTTTTTTTTTACTTATTTTGCTTTTGGCTGTGATTTTCTGAAAAATGAAATCAAGCAAGACAAAATGTTTGCTTTTTGCATATGGAACTTTGGGTACAAAGCTTTTGGTTCAACGTAAAGTTTCTTTAAAACGATTTTTTTTCCAACTCAGTATTTTCTCAGTAAAAATAAAGTTAATTAACTCACTGAAAAAAAAAGTAAATGATTTCAGGTGGACAAATTGTCGCAGTTGAAGAAAGAATTGGACAAGCTGTACAGAGGTGAATCAGTTGATGAATTGGTATGTGTGGGTTTTTATGGCAGTAATTTTCGGAACTTGTAAAACATCCATGAAAGTTGTTTTGGCATGGCCTATGTAAAATTTGAGTTGCACAGCAGTGCAGTATGCTGTTTTTTTTTTTCGATAATATTGCTATATTATAGATACTCGGTGTGAAGAAAGATTACGAATTAGCAAAGAAAGAGCACGGTGAATGGGAAGAAAGGTTAAGTGTTACACGAAGTGAATGTAATCTTTTGAAAGAGAAACTTGCCGTTGCGGACCAAGAATTCATAGCCATTCAGGTGTGCTGTGTTTTTTGAACTCAACAGGAGCAGAAATGGAATTTTTGAAATAATGCTTTGGGCAATCTGTCATAAAGTTTAAATGCAAAAGATTGAATTATTTGAAGTAGAAGGTCATAATATCAAGGTAGTGCAGATCATTTCAAAGTCGACCAGGCGGTGTTTAACATCAGATGTTTTGAAGGATTTTAAATTTTGACAGCATCCATTGATCAAATAAAGTAGTTTAGTGGCTTAAATTTGAATTTTTACATTGTACTCTTTTGTTCGTTATTTTTTTGCAGCTCAAGAATCCCAAATATAGACCACCCAGTGATTTTCTCATTTCTTTTATTTTTTTGAAATGAAGTTTAGATATTTCTAGAATCAGGTGTTTCAGCAGGAGAATTCCGAGGTGAAAAAAGAGTATTTTGAGTGGATCAGTAAAGAGGAAGAATTAGATAAGCAGAAAACAACACTGAACAGTAAATTTGCAGATAACGATACTGAAATACGAGGTTTATTTATGCGCTATTCCTTTTTTGAAATTTTTACTGGGATTTGACAAAGAAATCAAAAATGAATGAGTTTTTCAAACTATGCATACTGATGTAATTACGTTCTCCACATTTAACTGAATGTCGTTGTTAGCTGTGACGAAAGCGATCGACACTGACCAACAGTCATTTCGAAAGAAATTTGTTATTTTGCAAGGAAGTGGTAAGGAAATGAAATGTGATCAGGCATGGCAGTGGTACGAAACTCATAAAGAAAAATTCCGGCATCCGGTTTTTGTCCCTTTGTTGTTTGTAAGTACGCAGCGAAATTCTCTGGATGTAGCATGCTCGTTACGATCGGTAGATGTCGTAAAATAGGTGGCCCATACAAGGCTTTTTTGAATACATGGTTGAATGATGTAGTTTCTCTGCAGATTGATTTAGATTTTGTGAGGTTATTTCATTTCATGAAAAAGCGTTCATCAAAATTAAATTTTGGAAGCATTTTTCATTTAGATATCCTTGACCAGTGAAGATGCCGCAGTTTATTTAGAAAATATCATTGCACGTCGTGATTTATTAATGTTCATATTTGGTTGCAAAGAAGACGAATTATTATTAACGGATAAACAGCACTCATGGAAAATTAATTCATGTATCATGAGCAATGATGAGGTTAACAATTTTTTTTGTACTTTCTTCTCTGGAAAAGTATCTTTTTATTCCATTTTTCCTATTTTTTTGTTTTTTATGGTTTGAGCATGATTCCTAAAGTTAATCACGCCGATTTTGTTTTTGTTTTTTTCCTATAATATTTTAACGAGTCTCAACTTACTAGATTTGAACAACAGTTTGTCTGAAGCAAACTTGATATTTTTTAATTTTATTGTTAGATGCATTAAAAATTGTGGATGTAGTGATTGCTGCATAATGAAATTATTTATGCACAAAAAGGTTGGGATGACGAAAAGTTACATTAATTCCAGATAACGCGCTTTCAAAACGAAGCTGCAATACCCGCTCATTTATCGTCTCTAGGATTCATTTCTATGGCATCAAATCTTTATACTGCACCGGACCCTGTGAAAGCATATTTGAACAGTGTAGCATTGGTGAATTTTAAATGTAGAAAAATAATGTCATTTTACTTTTTTTACTTTAATGAGAATGTCAAACATTACAACAAGTTTAACTTTGTTTTATTCATTCTTTGGATGATATGTGTTTTTTAGGCCTCCTTCGCTGTTTTCCAGTTCAGTTTCAGTTTTTTTTCACTTTTTTCGATTTCGATTTTTTCAGATCAGGTTGTTTTTGAGTTCCATTTTGTGGAATTCCGGTAAACCTACTCCCGTCTTAATGATCATTATTTTATTTTTAAAAATCAGCGCTTTTTTTCAGTTACATAAAATTCCTATTGGTACCAAAACAACAGAAAGCCGTCTAGATGAAGTTTGCGAAGCAGTCAAAAACTCTAATCGTTTATTTCTGACGAACTCATTACGAGTAATTTTTACATTATTATTTATAAACTGCATCTGAAGATTAACGTGCAACCGTATATGAAATGAGGTTATATCCGATCTCTTATGATTCATCTTCTTGTAATTTGCGAACACTTTGAGTTAAGTTTTATGTGAAATTGTAACTAATAGATATAAATAATTTAGGTGCGAATAACCATATCTCGCTACAATGGTAATTTGTCTGTCCGAGCGGAAGCATTACGTACTTCTTTGCGATTTCTTGTTGTTCATACTGATTTACCTGATGATAATGCACTTCAGGAGTTGCAAAAACAATTAACAAGACTTAAAGAACTTGCAAACGAGGTTGCTTTTTAGTGCTCATTTCTTTGTTATGCTTGATTTCCGGAACAACTTGTTTGATGTTTATTTAACGAAGTAGACATTTCCATATTTTTAGATGCATTTGGCTTTTGATCGTATTGGAGAGGCAGAAAAAAGTATCGCACAGGGACGAGAAAGATGTCGCAAAAAGATGGTAGTTTTCATTTCTCATTTTCTTGAACAATGGTAACATTTTGATTAAGCTATTCATCTGATTTGATTCATTTAAACATTCCGCTATTTGCTATTTGCATTTAGGATGCATTTTTCAAAAAGAGAGATGCGCGAAATATCATTTCAAGTCAACTGCGCTCGAAGTCTGCAAGGTTGCTGTATCATTTTGTGGAGCAAAGTTTTTTTAAGCAATACTCATTTTTATTCGACGATTGATGGTCAGTAAATAAGAGTGATGATTGTCAGTTACTATTTAGTAAATTTGGATAAAATCTAAATATATTTCAGTATGATTCAGATTCCTAGATCCATAACTCGTAACGATGGATTATATTACCGCTACCCTTCACCGTATCTTGTTTTACAGAGCTCATGCCATTGAAAACGACGAACCAGATTTAAACGTTGCTGCACAAAAGTGCCAAAAAGCCCAAAAAGAAATCATTGCTCAGTCTTTTGAACGGGCTGAAATAATTGCGAAGTTTATGGTCTTTATTTTTATTTTTTTAGTTTAAAAAAACGATATTTCAGATTATTTTATCACCATTGCACTCCTTTAAAAAACAATTTTTATTTCTTAATGTTCTGGGTGTTTATGTGTCTTGTATGAAGCACTGCTGTGTTCCCAACTTCGAGTCTTTTTTTAGCTTTTTGTTTTTTTCATGTTAACTGGTTCAGGGAGAAGGAAAATCACTTATCCAGGATGCTTTATTTGCAACGTTATGTTTGAAAAACATGTCGAGTGTGTTGGATGATTTACAGAAACGATTGAAATGCTTTAATGAGGAATATGAGTCTAAATCGGTATTTTTATGATTTTATCATAGATGCTTTCCGTTTTATCCACATTCTTGTTCAAACAAATTTTTTTACTTTTAATTTAATTTGCTCTTGTTTTCTTTTGAAATATGAAGGATGAGATTCGGCATACGGAAATAACTGTTAAAATGGCAATCCAAACAGTTCGCGAGCGCAAGCAGCGGTTATATAATTTAATTGGTATTGAAAATTCAAGAGAAGAAGCCGAAAATTCCAATGAAGTAGCCGAAGCGTTTGAAAATTTGAAAAAAGTTTGTGTTCATCAAATGAGGAGAAATGAAATAATTCCACATGGATATTGTTTTGTCAGGAATTTTTAGAAAACATTTCATTTTAGTGTTCCTATTTTGTTTATTATAAAATTTCATGCTGGGAGGACTGGAGAATTATCTCTCCCAATAACATTTTTTTTATCGGAACCTTATTTTTCTTATTGGAATATGTTTCATATATCTAGAGTTTTGATTACCATGGAATTCCGGATACGAAAGAAGAGGTAGAGCTTGAAATGGCTCGTGAACATGGAAAACTGGATGCACTACATAGTGAAGGAGAGAAAAAAGTTAGTTTCAGTGACCGTTCTTCTTTTTGTTAATGTTAGTCTTTCAATTAATTATCTTCAGACTTTTTTTCGGATGATCCACTTTTGAGATATCATTTTGATTTAAACAGGCATTGAATTTTCACAGCCGAAAGTCTTTTTATTATGGAACCACATTTCAGGATATTGAACGTTTCGAAAAATTGACACAGGAAGAAGAATCTCTTGTTAGAGACTTGTTTGACATAAAGAAAAATGTATGTTGTTTGTGATTAGCGGAAAAAAGGCACCGTAAATGCAAAATGGGGTAAATTGAACAATCAGAATTAATATGGAGATAGTATATTGACACCATTTCAACAAGCTGTCGTTCCAAAGTCTCAGACACAGGAGTGCAGAGAGATGAAGTGTTTTCATTCGCATTCAACAGTGTTAATTTGTTACATTCATTCACTATCAAAATTGTGAATTTGATATTACATGATGGTAAGGAAAAATTTAGTAGTTCTTAATTCATTACTGGTATTCTTCATTTTTAGACTCGTGACTGGGAAGATAAACTGGATGGCATGTTGGAAGAGTGGCTACATCAACTGGAAAATGTCGTAGAAAAACTGAATGAAAATTTCAGCTCCTTCTTTGAAAATATGGGATGCTGCGGTGAAATTCACTTTAAGAAACCTGATAATAGGGTGAATGAGTTGAGGTTTTTGTCTATAACAGAATTTTCGAAGTATTTTTTTCAACTTTTGCGTGACTTTCTCTTTCAGATTTTAAAAGAAAAAACACATTATTTACTTTAACCATTCTTTTTCACTTGCAGCGTGACATTTTGAATTATGGAATTTTAATAATTGCCAAATTTCGAGAAGGTGAAAGACTTCGCCAGTTAACGCATCTGGTGAGCTGATGTTTATTCTCTTCTCTAATTCTGTTTATTTTTCACCGTACGCCCGATTTATTTTCTTTGAAATGAAGCCTTGCTTTATTAAGCTTTCAAAATAGCTTAAATTGTTCGACGCTTAAACGATTCCTCAATGAAACAATATATTTTAGACGCAATCCGGCGGTGAACGTAGTGTGATTACTATGCTATATATCTTAGCTCTGCAAAAGCTAACGATTGTACCCTTTCGGTGTGTCGATGAAATCAATCAAGGTACCATTATTTATGTTTTTTCTAACCGAAATCAGATTTGCATCAAGTATAGGAAGTAGCTGACTATGAATATCAATAAAGAGGAATAGTATAGTATGCTACGGGGTGAATTTTCGAATTAGAAAGCATTTTGTTACAATGCTCCTTCTCACCTCGAAGTTGAATTCTAGCTGACCCACAATTAAATTTTGGCTAATGTTATTATCCTCGAAACTTGTTCAGATTATTGCGTTTAATGCATTTAATTATGCCTCCTAACCCACGACAGTGTTCACACAAGAGATTAAAAAAATGTTTGAGGAATATGTTGATTTTTGGTCTCAAATTTTACGCTAGCATCGTTTTTCTGTTTAATAATGCCAAATGTTATATAAAATTGATGAAGTATTCGTTTTTAACGTTATTATTGGCTAAAAAATCTGCTAGTTTCATTTAGTTTTTGATTAATCAGTCTTTATTAGTAGTCAGTAAACTGTAGAATGGAGTTAAATAGACTTGGATAGTTGATGAGTAGATTTTTGAAACATTTGGAATTTGAAAACTATTGGGATGATCTCCTTTATTTTATAGGAATGGATCCAAAAAATGAGAAGATTGTATTCAATATGATTGTAGACTTGCTCTCTAACGATAATGATTTAGCGAAAACACAATATTTTATGTAAGTTCCTTCAGTTGTGAATTATAAAAATGTCACATCTTGCTATCATTGACCTAGCCGATAACTAAATATTTTAGGTTGTCATATATCGTATGTAATCATACCCACCTCACTACGCTAGCAATTTTGGCGGAACAGTTTGGTTAATTTTTCTGATTGCAAAAATTTCAGACTTACACCTAAACTTGTACCTGACCTCAAATTTAACGAAAAAACGAAAATTCATTGCGTTTGTAGCGGTGGAAAGCTTGATAAACGTGATGTAAGTATAATCTTATCATTTTAATATTTCAAATACTGTATTCTCACGGTGAGTTAAAAAAACCCTACCATACAAAGCGGTATAATAATAGAAACGATAGACACGCTTCATACAGCATTACATAAGTACTTTTCATAGCCAATTTACCAACCTCTTGTTTTGAAACTTGCGAATAATTTATTTTTAACATTGTAAATACATTTTCTGTGAATTAGGCAACAGTATGCTCTAAGATTGATAGGTTCTTTCTTAGATATTTTTACTGTTTGCTGTGCACTAGTGCTGTTATTGGCCTTCATTTGACGTTTGAGTTGCACCTTTTGGATTCACATTGCATTTAAGATGTTTTTTAAGGGAATGAAATTTTTTGAGATTATATCCAAATTTGGAGAAAATTATCGAAATTCAATCAAACATTTGTTGAATATTATTCAGCTTTAAAATGAGATTGCGAATCAGCGGTTTTTATATTCATTATTTTCTTTCCAGAGTTGGAATATAATGCAATTTCTTCATAGTATGCGCCGGCATCAACCAATTAAAAATCGTCAAAAATAAAACGGTAATGTGATGATATTGCTATTGTATTTCTATTCTTGTAAATTGGACTCTAATTGACAGTTTTGATTTGCGTTTCCAGATGTTTTTGTGTAAATGTTTTTTAGTGTCTGTGTATTCATTAAATCCATCCTAATTTTGATTTTTCCGAATATGGTTGCATTGCGCTACTTTTCATTTTCCATTTAGTAAGCTGATAATTTCTTTAATGTTGTGTGCTCTTCTTTGTACTGAACGAATTCTTTTTACGGGTAACAAATTTTCATTTTGATTAATTTTTTTGTTTTCATATTGCCTTGGTCTGTATTTGTGGTTTTATTTGTCATTCTTTGAAGAAATGTAATGATTAGTTGAATGAAATTTTAGTGAAACAAAAAGTTTTTTAAGTTGCAAGTTTGTTGTGTGTTTGTGGACTGTGCAAGTAAAATATCAAGCATCTTTATATTTGACATTAACAGTCATTTTGGAGTAGCAGAAGTGTAAGATTTCGTTTAATGAGATTTTTGTCTATTAATTAAGTGGTTTACAAACGTAAAGGAGAATGTCGTGCTTCACGAAAATCTTTTGAAATAATCTCATTCTCTTATTGTTTGGTTCAGTAATGCATCAGTATTGAATATCCATTAGTATTTGAAATGCCTCAATTCTTTTTAATTTGAAGTGTAAACAGTTCCTTCACAGCAATGACGGTAATGATTGATTATTTAAAAGCGAAAAGGTTGTTGTATTCTTGGTAATACCAGCTTGTTTTTTTTCCTGCTGCCATGATTTACAAAAAAATTTACCGAAGTTTCTTTTGGAATCACTTCGTGTAACGTACGTGGAAGTGATCGGCCATATCGCGGTTGAAATTTCATCGATTCGGTTACTTTAAAGAGTGTTTGCGGAGGGCCATTCCTTCGTTTCGTATGTATTCGTGATGGGAGTAAGTAAATTTCAACACTACAATTAAATTGGCAAGTTATAAGTGAAAAAGCTTTTCTCTAAAAACTATTTATTACTGGGATTACGATTCAAGGAAACTGAAAAACAAACTTTTGACGATTTTCATGATTAATTTGCATGCGTTTCAATCGTGCTGATCTGACACCATTACTTCGAAGTGATGAGTCACAATATGCAAGTAAATGTTGCACCTGTTCCGGCAGATACAGAGAAAGTGGAAATTTCATTTGAGCAATGTAATAAAGAAGATAAAGAAATCCGTGAAATGACAAGCCTAAAAGGTGTAATATTGATGGTTTTTTAATTTAATTATATACTGCTAGCATATTATGTCAATTTTAATTCGCTGTCAATTATATCAACTGTTTGTGGTCATTTTTTTTTTGAGAATGAAAAGAGATGCATTTTTGTAGCTTTAAACATAAAAGAACCCACAGCTTCACTTCAAGATTAGCTAAATTAAATTAAATTGAAATAATAATAGCAATTTGGCTGTGGAATACTTATCAAATGTTATATTTCTTGTTCGATTCCACAACATGGAAAAATGAACAACTTTGGTAAACAACAGACCGGAAATATATGGAATATATTCACTTGCCGTAAAATATTTGTAAATTTCCATAAATTTTAATTCCATCTTCTCTACAGTTATAACATCAAGTAGACTGCATTTTCTGAAATGAAAAAGAAGGAAATTTGCCCACGAAGGATTTGTAGAATCATTTAGAAAATACCACAATTATTTCATTCACATCAAATGTATAAGCAACATAATTTATATTACATTACGCCTCCACAATTTCATTTTCTCTAATTTGTCAGTTTCTTCCGTACTTGGAAATGTTAACTCCCTTTCTTTTTTCTCATTGGAGACACATCATTTCTCTTTTCTAGAAATGTGTCAACCATTCTCCAAGATGTGACATTCATGAGATATGCAAACATGATTTCTTGAATTATATTCTATGTTAGTTCTTTTTAATATGTCAGGATTAAAATGTTTCCTTACTCCGTGGTCAAAAGGATCAACAGAGCTCTGTTGAGAACCGACCGCTCACAAACCAATCAATGACGACTGATGAAGTATCGTCACCAGAAGACGATGGACATCGAGTAGTTCCATTGCATAAACGACGCAAATGGAAGTGACAAACCGATGGAGAGAATACTTCATGATGACGTCACAGGATGAATCCTCCCATGTACCAATTCCTGAATGTCCTCCAGTCTACGGACCTGTACAGCAAATCTCACTAGAGGAAGTCACTGAATCACTGAAGCACATTAAGACAAAGAAGGCAACAGGACCTGATGACTTGCCTGCAGATATATGGGTGTCCAAGAAATTGGACGCTCCACGATGGCTTACCGAGCTCTTCAACAAAGTCATCGAGGAATCGAAAATCCCCGATATATGGCAGTGCAGTACTACAATTTCTATGTGGAAGAAAGGCGACCCAACAGACTGCAAGAATTACCGACCAATCAGGCTGCTAGCACATACAATGAAGATATTCGAAAGAATACTTGATCGTCGCATAAGGAATATTGT